>CAWVNZ010002661.1:0-49360 GCA_963930735.1 Dioctria linearis
AGGAAACTTTCAATCCATAATAGAAGAGGACGGGAGAGACCAAGTGCTTTAAGTTTGGCTAAAAGGGCTGGATGCCAGACTCTATCAAAGGCCTTTGAAATGTCTAGGGCAACGATTTTAGACTCACCAAAATTATGAAGACGGTTCCAACGTTCCGTAAGAAAGGTCAGCAAGTCTCCAGATGAGCGTCCAGCTCGGAAGCCATATTGGCGATCGTTGATGAGATGATTAGTTTCTAGGTACTTCATTAATTTTGAGTTAATGATAGTTTCAAAAACCTTTGAAAGAATCGAAGTGATCGCAATTGGTCGATAATTTGAGGGATCGCTACCCTCTCCTTTCTTGGGAATAGGCTGAGCGTGAGCTAGCTTCCAAGCAGTTGGAAATTTTCCTGTCGAATAAGACAAGTAGAATAGTTTGCGCAGAGGTTTAGCCAAGGATGAGGCACAGCTTTTAATTAACAGGGGCGAAAAACCATCAGGACCTGCGGCCTTGGAGACGTTGATCCCCTTAAGGACCCTGAACACCAGTAGAAAATTATTTTTTGAATAATTTACTATAGAAAAGGCAATCCCTGGCGCAATTAAAATTTGCGACAGTAAAAAATTATTTTTTGAATAATTTACTATAGAAAAGGCAATCCCTGGCGCACTTAAAATTTGCGACAGTAAAAAATTATTTTTTTGAATAATTTACTATAGAAAAGGCAATCCCTGGCGCAATTAAAATTTGCGACAGTAAAAAATTATTTTTTGAATAATTTACTATAGAAAAGGCAATCAATGGCGTAATTAAAATTTGCGACAGTTGAAAATTATTTTTTGAATAATTTACTATAGAAAAGGCAATCCCTGGCGTAATTAAAATTTGCGACAGTTTAAAATTATTTTTTGAATAATTTACTATAGAAAAGGCAATCCCTGGCGCACTTAAAATTTGCGACAGTAGAAAATTATTTTTTGAATAATTTACTATAGAAAAGGCAATCCCTGGCGTATTTAAAATTTGCGACAGTAAAAAATTATTTTTTGAATAATTTACTATAGAAAAGGCAATCCCTGGCGTATTTAAAATTTGCGACAGTTGAAAATTATTTTTTGAATAATTTACTATAGAAAAGGCAATCCCTGGCGTAATTAAAATTTGCGACAGTAGAAAATGATTTTTTGAATAATTTACTATAGAAAAGGCAATCTTTGGCGCAATTAAAATTTGCGACAGTAAAAAATTATTTTTTGAATAATTTACTATAGAAAAGGCAATCCCTGGCGTAATTAAAATTTGCGACAGTTGAAAATTATTTTTTGAATAATTTACTATAGAAAAGGCAATCCCTGGCGTAATTAAAATTTGCGACAGTAGAAAATTATTTTTTGAATAATTTACTATAGAAAAGGCAATCCCTGCCGTATTTAAAATTTGCGACATTAAAAAATTATTTTTTGAATAATTTACTATAGAAAAGGCAATCCCTGGCGCACTTAAAATTTGCGACAGTAGAAAATTATTTTTTGAATAATTTACTATAGAAAAGGCAATCCCTGGCGTATTTAAAATTTGCGACAGTAAAAAATTATTTTTTGAATAATTTACTATAGAAAAGGCAATCCCTGGCGTATTTAAAATTTGCGACAGTTGAAAATTATTTTTTGAATAATTTACTATAGAAAAGGCAATCCCTGGCGTAATTAAAATTTGCGACAGTAGAAAATTATTTTTTGAATAATTTACTATAGAAAAGGCAATCCCTGCCGTATTTAAAATTTGCGACAGTAAAAAATTATTTTTTGAATAATTTACTATAGAAAAGGCAATCCCTGGCGTATTTAAAATTTGCGACAGTAGAAAATTATTTTTTGAATAATTTACTATAGAAAAGGCAATCCCTGGCGCAATTAAAATTTGCGACAGTAAAAAATTATTTTTTGAATAATTTACTATAGAAAAGGCAATCCCTGGCGCAATTAAAATTTGCGACAGTAAAAATTATTTTTTGAATAATTTACTATAGAAAAGGCAATCCCTGGCGCACTTAAAATTTGCGACAGTAGAAAATTATTTTTTGAATAATTTACTATAGAAAAGGCAATCCCTGGCGCAATTAAAATTTGCGACAGTAAAAATTATTTTTTGAATAATTTACTATAGAAAAGGCAATCCCTGGCGCAATTAAAATTTGCGACAGTAGAAAATTATTTTTTGAATAATTTACTATAGAAAAGGCAATCCCTGGCGCAATTAAAATTTGCGACAGTTGAAAATTATTTTTGAATAATTTACTATAGAAAAGGCAATCCCTGGCGCAATTAAAATTTGCGACAGTAAAAAATTATTTTTTGAATAATTTACTATAGAAAAGGCAATCCCTGGCGCAATTAAAATTTGCGACAGTAAAAATTATTTTTTGAATAATTTACTATAGAAAAGGCAATCCCTGGCGCACTTAAAATTTGCGACAGTAGAAAATTATTTTTTGAATAATTTACTATAGAAAAGGCAATCCCTGGCGCAATTAAAATTTGCGACAGTAAAAATTATTTTTTGAATAATTTACTATAGAAAAGGCAATCCCTGGCGTAATTAAAATTTGCGACAGTAGAAAATTATTTTTTGAATAATTTACTATAGAAAAGGCAATCCCTGGCGCAATTAAAATTTGCGACAGTTGAAAATTATTTTTTGAATAATTTACTATAGAAAAGGCAATCCCTGGCGTAATTAAAATTTGCGACAGTTTAAAATTATTTTTTGAATAATTTACTATAGAAAAGGCAATCCCTGGCGCACTTAAAATTTGCGACAGTAGAAAATTATTTTTTGAATAATTTACTATAGAAAAGGCAATCCCTGGCGTATTTAAAATTTGCGACAGTAAAAAATTATTTTTTGAATAATTTACTATAGAAAAGGCAATCCCTGGCGTATTTAAAATTTGCGACAGTTGAAAATTATTTTTTGAATAATTTACTATAGAAAAGGCAATCCCTGGCGTAATTAAAATTTGCGACAGTAGAAAATGATTTTTTGAATAATTTACTATAGAAAAGGCAATCCCTGGCGCAATTAAAATTTGCGACAGTAGAAAATTATTTTTTGAATAATTTACTACAGCAAAGGCAATCCCTGGCATAATTAAAATTTGCTACAGTAGAAAATTATTTTTTGAATAATTTACTATAGAAAAGGCAATCCCTGGCGTAATTAAAACTTGCGATAGTAAAAAATTATTTTTTGAATAATTTACTATAGAAAAGGCAATCCCTGGCGTAATTAAAATTTGCGACAGTAAAAAATTATTTTTTGAATAATTTACTATAGAAAAGGCAATCCCTGGCGCACTTAAAATTTGCGACAGTAGAAAATTATTTTTTGAATAATTTACTATAGAAAAGGCAATCCCTGGCGTATTTAAAATTTGCGACAGTAAAAAAATTATTTTTTGAATAATTTACTATAGAAAAGGCAATCCCTGGCGTATTTAAAATTTGCGACAGTAGAAAATTATTTTTTGAATAATTTACTATAGAAAAGGCAATCCCTGGCGCAATTAAAATTTGCGACAGTAAAAAATTATTTTTTGAATAATTTACTATAGAAAAGGCAATCCCTCGCGTAATTAAAATTTGCGACAGTTGAAAATTATTTTTTGAATAATTTACTATAGAAAAGGCAATCCCTGGCGTAATTAAAATTTGCGACAGTAGAAAATTATTTTTTGAAAAGTTTACTATAGGAAAGGCAATCCCTGGCGTAATTAAAATTTGCGACAGTTGAATATTATTTTTTGAATAATTTACTATAGAAAAGGCAATCCCTGGCGCAATTAAAATTTGCGACAGTAAAAAATTATTTTTTGAATAATCTACTATAGAAAAGGCAATCCCTGGCGTAATTAAAATTTGCGACAGTAAAAAATTATTTTTTGCAAAATTTACTATAGAAAAGGCAATCCCTGGCGTTATTAAAATTTGCGACAGTAGAAAATTATTTTTTGAATAATTTTCTATAGAAAAGGCAATCCCTGGCGTAATTAAAATTTGCGACAGTAAAAAATTATTTTTTGAATAATTTACTATAGAAAAGGCAATCCCTGGCGTAATTAAAATTTGCGACAGTATAAAATAATTTTTTGCAAAATTTACTATAGAAAAGGCAATCCCTGGCGTATTTAAAATTTGCGACAGTATAAAATTAATTTTTGAATAATTTACTATAGAAAAGGCAATCCCTGGCGTAATTAAAACTTGCGATAGTAAAAAATTATTTTTGAATAATTTACTATAGAAAAGGCAATCCCTGGCGCAATCACAATTTGCGACAGTTGAAAATTATTTTTTGAATAATTTACTATAGAAAAGGCAATCCCTGGCGCAATTACAATTTGCGACAGTTGAAAATTATTTTTTGAATAATTTACTATAGAAAAGGCAATCCCTGGCGGATTTGAAATTTGCGACAGTAGAAAATTATTTTTTGAATAATTTACTATAGAAAAGGCAATCCCTGGCGCAATTACAATTTGCGACAGTTGAAAATTATTTTTTGAATAATTTACTATAGAAAAGGCAATCCCTGGCGCACTTAAAATTTGCGACAGTAAAAAATTATTTTTTGAATAATTTACTATAGAAAAGGCAATCCCTGGCGTAATTAAAATTTGCGACAGTAAAAAATTATTTTTTGAATAATTTACTATAGAAAAGGCAATCCCTGGCGTAATTAAAATTTGCGACAGTATAAAATAATTTTTTGCAAACTTTACTATATAAAAGGCAATCCCTGGCGCAATTAAAATTTGCGACAGTATAAAATTATTTTTGGAATAATTTACTATAGAAAAGACAATCCCTGGCGGATTTGAAATTTGCGACAGTAGAAAATTATTTTTTGAATAATTTACTATAAAAAAGGCAATCCCTGGCGCAATCACAATTTGCGACAGTTGAAAATTATTTTTTGAATAATTTACTATAGAAAAGGCAATACCTGGCGCAATTACAATTTGCGACAGTTGAAAATTATTTTTTGAATAATTTACTATAGAAAAGGCAATCCCTGGCGGATTTGAAATTTGCGACAGTAGAAAATTATTTTTTGAATAATTTACTATAGAAAAGGCAATCCCTGGCGCAATTACAATTTGCGACAGTTGAAAATTATTTTTTGAATAATTTACTATAGAAAAGGCAATCCCTGGCGCACTTAAAATTTGCGACAGTAAAAAATTATTTTTTGAATAATTTACTATAGAAAAGGCAATCCCTGGCGTAATTAAAATTTGCGACAGTAGAAAATTATTTTTTGCAAAATTTACTATAGAAAAGGCAATCCCTGGCGCACTTAAAATTTGCGACAGTATAAAATTATTTTTTGAATAATTTACTATAGAAAAGGCAATCCCTGGCGCAATTAAAATTTGCGACAGTAGAAAATTATTTTTTGCAAAATTTACTATAGAAAAGGCAATCCCTGGCGCACTTAAAATTTGCGACAGTATAAAATTATTTTTTGAATAATTTACTATAGAAAAGGCAATCCCTGGCGTAATTAAAATTTGCGACAGTAAAAAATTATTTTTTGAATAATTTACTATAGAAAAGGCAATCCATGGCGTAATTAAAATTTGCGACAGTTGAAAATTATTTTTTGAATAATTTACTATAGAAAAGCCAATCCATGGCGTAATTAAAATTTGCGACAATTGAAAATTATTTTTTGAATAATTTATTATAGAAAAGGCAATCCCTGGCGTAATTAAAATTTGCGACAGTAGAAAATAATTTTTTGAATAATTTACTATAGAAAAGGCAATCCCTGGCGTAATTAAAATTTGCGAGAGTAAAAAATTATTTTTTGAATAATTTACTATAGAAAAGGCAATCCCTGGCATATTTCAAATTTGCGACAGTAAGAAATTAATTTGTGAGAAATTTAATATAGAAAAGGCAATCCCTGGCGTAATTAAAATTTGCGACAGTTGAAAATTATTTTTTGAATAATTTACTATAGAAAAGGCAATCCCTGGGATATTTAAAATTTGCGACAGTAAAAAATTATTTTTTGAATAATTTACTATAGAAAAGGCAATCCCTGGCGCAATTAAAATTTGCGACAGTAAAAAATTATTTTTTGAATAATTTACTATAGAAAAGGCAATCCCTGGCGGATTTGAAATTTGCGACAGTATAAAATTATTTTTTGAATAATTTACTATAGAAAAGGCAATCCCTGGCGCAATTACAATTTGCGACAGTTGAAAATTATTTTTTGAATAATTTACTATAGAAAAGGCAATCCCTGGCGCACTTAAAATTTGCGACAGTAGAAAATTATTTTTTGAATAATTTACTATAGAAAAGGCAATCCCTGGCGCAATTAAAACTTGCGATAGTAAAAAATTATTTTTTGAATAATTTACTATAGAAAAGGCAATCCCTGGCGTAATTAAAATTTGCGACAGTTGAATATTATTTTTTGAATAATTTACTATAGAAAAGGCAATCCCTGGCGCAATTAAAATTTGCGACAGTAAAAAATTATTTTTTGAATAATCTACTATAGAAAAGGCAATCCCTGGCGTAATTAAAATTTGCGACAGTAAAAAATTATTTTTTGCAAAATTTACTATAGAAAAGGCAATCCCTGGCGTTATTAAAATTTGCGACAGTAGAAAATTATTTTTTGAATAATTTTCTATAGAAAAGGCAATCCCTGGCGTAATTAAAATTTGCGACAGTAAAAAATTATTTTTTGAATAATTTACTATAGAAAAGGCAATCCCTGGCGTAATTAAAATTTGCGACAGTATAAAATAATTTTTTGCAAAATTTACTATAGAAAAGGCAATCCTGGCGTATTTAAAATTTGCGACAGTATAAAATTAATTTTTGAATAATTTACTATAGAAAAGGCAATCCCTGGCGTAATTAAAACTTGCGATAGTAAAAAATTATTTTTTGAATAATTTACTATAGAAAAGGCAATCCCTGGCGTAATTAAAATTTGCGACAGTTGAAAATTATTTTTGAATAATTTACTATAGAAAAGGCAATCCCTGGCGTAATTAAAATTTGCGACAGTAGAAAATTATTTTTTGAATAATTTACTATAGAAAAGGCAATCCCTGGCGTAATTAAAATTTGCGACAGTTGAAAATTATTTTTTGAATAATTTACTATAGAAAAGGCAATCCCTGGCGTAATTAAAATTTGCGACAGTAGAAAATTATTTTTTGAATAATTTACTATAGAAAAGGCAATCCCTGGCGCAATTAAAATTTGCGACAGTATAAAGTTATTTTTTGAATAATTCACTATAGAAAAGGCAATCCCTGGCGGATTTGAAATTTGCGACAGTTGAAAATTATTTTTTGAATAATTTACTATAGAAAAGGCAATCCCTGGCGTAATTAAAACTTGCGATAGTAAAAAATTATTTTTTGAATAATTTACTACAGCAAAGGCAATCCCTGGCGTAATTAAAATTTGCTACAGTAGAAAATTATTTTTTGAATAATTTACTATAGAAAAGGCAATCCCTGGCGTAATTAAAACTTGCGATAGTAAAAAATTATTTTTTGAATAATTTACTATAGAAAAGGCAATCCCTGGCGTAATTAAAATTTGCGACAGTAAAAAATTATTTTTTGAATAATTTACTATAGAAAAGGCAATCCCTGGCGCACTTAAAAATTGCGACAGTAGAAAATTATTTTTTGAATAATTTACTATAGAAAAGGCAATCCCTGGCGTATTTAAAATTTGCGACAGTAAAAAAATTATTTTTTGAATAATTTACTATAGAAAAGGCAATCCCTGGCGTATTTAAAATTTGCGACAGTAGAAAATTATTTTTTGAATAATTTACTATAGAAAAGGCAATCCCTGGCGCAATTAAAATTTGCGACAGTAAAAAATTATTTTTTGAATAATTTACTATAGAAAAGGCAATCCCTCGCGTAATTAAAATTTGCGACAGTTGAAAATTATTTTTTGAATAATTTACTATAGAAAAGGCAATCCCTGGCGTAATTAAAATTTGCGACAGTAGAAAATTATTTTTTGAAAAGTTTACTATAGGAAAGGCAATCCCTGGCGTAATTAAAATTTGCGACAGTTGAATATTATTTTTTGAATAATTTACTATAGAAAAGGCAATCCCTGGCGCAATTAAAATTTGCGACAGTAAAAAATTATTTTTTGAATAATCTACTGTAGAAAAGGCAATCCCTGGCGTAATTAAAATTTGCGACAGTAAAAAATTATTTTTTGCAAAATTTACTATAGAAAAGGCAATCCCTGGCGTTATTAAAATTTGCGACAGTAGAAATTATTTTTTGAATAATTTTCTATAGAAAAGGCAATCCCTGGCGTAATTAAAATTTGCGACAGTAAAAAATTATTTTTTGAATAATTTACTATAGAAAAGGCAATCCCTGGCGTAATTAAAATTTGCGACAGTATAAAATAATTTTTTGCAAAATTTACTATAGAAAAGGCAATCCCTGGCGTATTTAAAATTTGCGACAGTATAAAATTAATTTTTGAATAATTTACTATAGAATTATTTTTTGAATAATTTTCTATAGAAAAGGCAATCCCTGGCGTAATTAAAATTTGCGACAGTAAAAAATTATTTTTTGAATAATTTACTATAGAAAAGGCAATCCCTGGCGTAATTAAAATTTGCGACAGTATAAAATAATTTTTTGCAAAATTTACTATAGAAAAGGCAATCCCTGGCGTATTTAAAATTTGCGACAGTATAAAATTAATTTTTGAATAATTTACTATAGAAAAGGCAATCCCTGGCGTAATTAAAACTTGCGATAGTAAAAAATTATTTTTGAATAATTTACTATAGAAAAGGCAATCCCTGGCGTAATTAAAATTTGCGACAGTTGAAAATTATTTTTGAATAATTTACTATAGAAAAGGCAATCCCTGGCGTAATTAAAATTTGCGACAGTAGAAAATTATTTTTGAATAATTTACTATAGAAAAGGCAATCCCTGGCGTAATTAAAATTTGCGACAGTTGAAAATTATTTTTTGAATAATTTACTATAGAAAGGGCAATCCCTGGCGTAATTAAAATTTGCGACAGTAGAAAATTATTTTTTGAATAATTTACTATAGAAAAGGCAATCCCTGGCGCAATTAAAATTTGCGACAGTATAAAGTTATTTTTTGGATAATTTACTATAGAAAAGGCAATCCCTGGCGGATTTGAAATTTGCGACAGTTGAAAATTATTTTTTGAATAATTTACTATAGAAAAGGCAATCCCTGGCGTAATTAAAACTTGCGATAGTAAAAAATTATTTTTTGAATAATTTACTATAGAAAAGGCAATCCCTGGCGTAATTGAAATTTGCGACAGTAGAAAATTATTTTTTGAATAATTTACTATAGAAAAGGCAATCCCTGGCGTAATTAAAACTTGCGATAGTAAAAAATTATTTTTTGAATAATTTACTATAGAAAAGGCAATCCCTGGCGTAATTAAAATTTGCGACAGTAAAAAATTATTTTTTGAATAATTTACTATAGAAAAGGCAATCCCTGGCGCACTTAAAATTTGCGACAGTAGAAAATTATTTTTTGAATAATTTACTATAGAAAAGGCAATCCCTGGCGTATTTAAAATTTGCGACAGTAAAAAAATTATTTTTTGAATAATTTACTATAGAAAAGGCAATCCCTGGCGTATTTAAAATTTGCGACAGTAGAAAATAATTTTTTGAATAATTTACTATAGAAAAGGCAATCCCTGGCGCAATTAAAATTTGCGACAGTAAAAAATTATTTTTTGAATAATTTACTATAGAAAAGGCAATCCCTGGCGTAATTAAAATTTGCGACAGTTGAAAATTATTTTTTGAATAATTTACTATAGAAAAGGCAATCCCTGGCGTAATTAAAATTTGCGACAGTAGAAAATTATTTTTTGAAAAGTCTACTATAGGAAAGGCAATCCCTGGCGTAATTAAAATTTGCGACAGTAGAAAATTATTTTTTGAATAATTTACTATAGAAAAGGCAATCCCTGGCGTAATTAAAATTTGCGACAGTTGAAAATTATTTTTTGAATAATTTACTATAGAAAAGGCAATCCCTGGCGTAATTAATATTTGCGACAGTGGAAAATTATTTTTTGAATAATTTACTATAAAAAAGGCAATCCCTGGCGCAATTAAAATTTGCGACAGTATAAAATTATTTTTTGAATAATTTACTATAGAAAAGGCAATACCTGGCGTAATTAAAACTTGCGATAGTAAAAAATTATTTTTTGAATAATTTACTATAGAAAAGGCAATCCCTGGCGTAATTAAAATTTGCGACAGTAAAAAATTATTTTTTGAATAATTTACTATAGAAAAGGCAATCCCTGGCGCACTTAAAATTTGCGACAGTAGAAAATTATTTTTTGAATAATTTACTATAGAAAAGGCAATCCCTGGCGTATTTAAAATTTGCGACAGTAAAAAAATTATTTTTTGAATAATTTACTATAGAAAAGGCAATCCCTGGCGTATTTAAAATTTGCGACAGTAGAAAATTATTTTTTGAATAATTTACTATAGAAAAGGCAATCCCTGGCGCAATTAAAATTTGCGACAGTAAAAAATTATTTTTGAATAATTGACTGTAGAAAAGGCAATCCCTGGCGCAATTAAAATTTGCGACAGTAAAAAATTATTTTTTGAATAATTTACTATAGAAAAGGCAATCCCTGGCGCACTTAAAATTTGCAACAGTAGAAAATTATTTTTTGAATAATTTACTATAGAAAAGGCAATCCCTGGGATATTTAAAATTTGCGACAGTAAAAAATTATTTTTTGAATAATTTACTATAGAAAAGGCAATCCCTGGCGTAATTAAAATTTGCGACAGTATAAAATTATTTTTTGAATAATTCACTATAGAAAAGGCAATCCCTGGCGTAATTAAAATTTGCGACAGTATAAAATTATTTTTTGCAAAATTTACTATAGAAAAGGCAATCCCTGGCGTATTTAAAATTGGCGACAGTATAAAATTAATTTTTGAATAATTTACTATAGAAAAGGCAATCCCTGCCGCAATAAAAATTTGCGACAGTAAAAAATTATCTTTTGAATAATTTACTATAGAAAAGGCAATCCCTGGCGTAATTAAAATTTGCGATAGTAAAAAATTATCTTTTGAATAATTTACTGTAGAAAAGGCAATCCTGGCGTAATTAAAACTTGCGAAAGTAAAAAATTATTTTTTGAATAATTTACTATAGAAAAGGCAATCCCTGGCGTAATTAAAATTTGCGACAGTTGAAAATTATTTTTTGAATAATTTACTATAGAAAAGGCAATCCCTGGCGTAATTAAAATTTGCGACAGTAGAAAATTATTTTTTGAATAATTTACTATAGAACAGGCAATCCCTGGCGTAATTAAAATTTGCGACAGTAGAAAATTATTTTTTGAAAAGTTTACTATAGGAAAGGCAATCCCTGGCGTAATTAAAATTTGCGACAGTAGAAAATTATTTTTTGAATTATTTACTATAGAAAAGGCAATCCCAGGCGTAATTAAAATTTGCGACAGTAGAAAATTATTTTTTGAATAATTTACTATAGAAAAGGCAATCCCTGGCGTAATTAAAATTTGCGACAGTTGAAAATTATTTTTTGAATAATTTACTATAGAAAAGGCAATCCCTGGCGTAATTAAAATTTGCGACAGTATAAAATTATTTTTTGAATAATTTACTATAGAAAAGGCAATCCCTGGCGTATTTAAAATTTGCGACAGTAAAAAATTATTTTTTGAATAATTTACTATAGAAAAGGCAATCCCTGGCGCAATTAAAATTTGCGACAGTATAAAATTATTTTTTGAATTATTTACTATATAAAAGGCAATCCTGGAGCAATTAAGATTTGCGACAGTTGAAAATTATTTTTTGAATAATTTACTATAGAAAAGGCAATCCCTGGCGTAATTAAAACTTGCGATAGTAAAAAATTATTTTTTGAATAATTTACTATAGAAAAGGCAATCCCTGGCGTAATTAAAATTTGCGACAGTAGAAAATTATTTTTTGAATAATTTACTATGGAAAAGGCAATCCCTGGCGCAATTAAAATTTGCGACAGTATAAAATTATTTTTTGAATAATTTACTGTAGAAAAGACAATCCCTGGCGCAATTAAAATTTGCTACAGTTGAAAGTTATTTTTTGAATAATTTACTATAGAAAAGGCAATCCCTGGGATATTTAAAATTTGCGACAGTAAAAAATTATTTTTTGAATAATTTACTATAGAAAAGGCAATCCCTGGCGCAATTAAAATTTGCTACAGTTGAAAGTTATTTTTTGAATAATTTACTATAGAAAAGGCAATCCCTGGGATATTTAAAATTTGCGACAGTAAAAAATTATTTTTTGAATAATTTACTATAGAAAAGGCAATCCCTGGCGCACTTAAAATTTGCGACAGTAAAAAATTATTTTTTGAATAATTTACTATAGAAAAGGCAATCCCTGGCGCAATTAAAATTTGCGACAGTAAAAAATTATTTTTTGAATAATTTACTATAGAAAAGGCAATCAATGGCGTAATTAAAATTTGCGACAGTTGAAAATTATTTTTTGAATAATTTACTATAGAAAAGGCAATCCCTGGCGTAATTAAAATTTGCGACAGTTTAAAATTATTTTTTGAATAATTTACTATAGAAAAGGCAATCCCTGCGCACTTAAAATTTGCGACAGTAGAAAATTATTTTTTGAATAATTTACTATAGAAAAGGCAATCCCTGGCGTATTTAAAATTTGCGACAGTAAAAAATTATTTTTTGAATAATTTACTATAGAAAAGGCAATCCCTGGCGTATTTAAAATTTGCGACAGTTGAAAATTATTTTTTGAATAATTTACTATAGAAAAGGCAATCCCTGGCGTAATTAAAATTTGCGACAGTAGAAAATTGTTTTTTGAATAATTTACTATAGAAAAGGCAATCCCTGCCGTATTTAAAATTTGCGACAGTAAAAAATTATTTTTTGAATAATTTACTATAGAAAAGGCAATCCCTGGCGTATTTAAAATTTGCGACAGTAGAAAATTATTTTTTGAATAATTTACTATAGAAAAGGCAATCCCTGGCGCAATTAAAATTTGCGACAGTAAAAAATTATTTTTTGAATAATTTACTATAGAAAAGGCAATCCCTGGCGCAATTAAAATTTGCGACAGTAAAAATTATTTTTTGAATAATTTACTATAGAAAAGGCAATCCCTGGCGCACTTAAAATTTGCGACAGTAGAAAATTATTTTTTGAATAATTTACTATAGAAAAGGCAATCCCTGGCGCAATTAAAATTTGCGACAGTAAAAATTATTTTTTGAATAATTTACTATAGAAAAGGAAATCCCTGGCGCAATTAAAATTTGCGACAGTAGAAAATTATTTTTTGAATAATTTACTATAGAAAAGGCAATCCCTGGCGCAATTAAAATTTGCGACAGTAAAAAATTATTTTTTGAATAATTTACTATAGAAAAGGCAATCCCTGGCGCAATTAAAATTTGCGACAGTAGAAAATTATTTTTTGAATAATTTACTATAGAAAAGGCAATCCCTGGCGCAATTAAAATTTGCGACAGTAAAAAATTATTTTTTGAATAATTTACTATAGAAAAGGCAATCCCTGGCGCACTTAAAATTTGCGACAGTAAAAAATTATTTTTTTGAATAATTTACTATAGAAAAGGCAATCCCTGGCGCAATTAAAATTTGCGACAGTAAAAAATTATTTTTTGAATAATTTACTATAGAAAAGGCAATCAATGGCGTAATTAAAATTTGCGACAGTTGAAAATTATTTTTTGAATAATTTACTATAGAAAAGGCAATCCCTGGCGTAATTAAAATTTGCGACAGTTTAAAATTATTTTTTGAATAATTTACTATAGAAAAGGCAATCCCTGGCGCACTTAAAATTTGCGACAGTAGAAAATTATTTTTTGAATAATTTACTATAGAAAAGGCAATCCCTGGCGTATTTAAAATTTGCGACAGTAAAAAATTATTTTTTGAATAATTTACTATAGAAAAGGCAATCCCTGGCGTATTTAAAATTTGCGACAGTTGAAAATTATTTTTTGAATAATTTACTATAGAAAAGGCAATCAATCCCTGGCGTAATTAAAATTTGCGACAGTAGAAAATGATTTTTTGAATAATTTACTATAGAAAAGGCAATCCTTGGCGCAATTAAAATTTGCGACAGTAAAAAATTATTTTTTGAATAATTTACTATAGAAAAGGCAATCCCTGGCGTAATTAAAATTTGCGACAGTTGAAAATTATTTTTTGAATAATTTACTATAGAAAAGGCAATCCCTGGCGTAATTAAAATTTGCGACAGTAGAAAATTATTTTTTGAATAATTTACTATAGAAAAGGCAATCCCTGCCGTATTTAAAATTTGCGACATTAAAAAATTATTTTTTGAATAATTTACTATAGAAAAGGCAATCCCTGGCGCACTTAAAATTTGCGACAGTAGAAAATTATTTTTTGAATAATTTACTATAGAAAAGGCAATCCCTGGCGTATTTAAAATTTGCGACAGTAAAAAATTATTTTTTGAATAATTTACTATAGAAAAGGCAATCCCTGGCGTATTTAAAATTTGCGACAGTTGAAAATTATTTTTTGAATAATTTACTATAGAAAAGGCAATCCCTGGCGTAATTAAAATTTGCGACAGTAGAAAATTATTTTTTGAATAATTTACTATAGAAAAGGCAATCCCTGCCGTATTTAAAATTTGCGACAGTAAAAAATTATTTTTTGAATAATTTACTATAGAAAAGGCAATCCCTGGCGTATTTAAAATTTGCGACAGTAGAAAATTATTTTTTGAATAATTTACTATAGAAAAGGCAATCCCTGGCGCAATTAAAATTTGCGACAGTAAAAAATTATTTTTTGAATAATTTACTATAGAAAAGGCAATCCCTGGCGCAATTAAAATTTGCGACAGTAAAAATTATTTTTTGAATAATTTACTATAGAAAAGGCAATCCCTGGCGCACTTAAAATTTGCGACAGTAGAAAATTATTTTTTGAATAATTTACTATAGAAAAGGCAATCCCTGGCGCAATTAAAATTTGCGACAGTAAAAATTATTTTTTGAATAATTTACTATAGAAAAGGCAATCCCTGGCGCAATTAAAATTTGCGACAGTAGAAAATTATTTTTTGAATAATTTACTATAGAAAAGGCAATCCCTGGCGCAATTAAAATTTGCGACAGTTGAAAATTATTTTTTGAATAATTTACTATAGAAAAGGCAATCCCTGGCGTAATTAAAATTTGCGACAGTTTAAAATTATTTTTTGAATAATTTACTATAGAAAAGGCAATCCCTGGCGCACTTAAAATTTGCGACAGTAGAAAATTATTTTTTGAATAATTTACTATAGAAAAGGCAATCCCTGGCGTATTTAAAATTTGCGACAGTAAAAAATTATTTTTTGAATAATTTACTATAGAAAAGGCAATCCCTGGCGTATTTAAAATTTGCGACAGTTGAAAATTATTTTTTGAATAATTTACTATAGAAAAGGCAATCCCTGGCGTAATTAAAATTTGCGACAGTAGAAAATGATTTTTTGAATAATTTACTATAGAAAAGGCAATCCCTGGCGCAATTAAAATTTGCGACAGTAAAAAATTATTTTTTGAATAATTTACTATAGAAAAGGCAATCCCTGGCGTAATTAAAATTTGCGACAGTTGAAAATTATTTTTTGAATAATTTACTATAGAAAAGGCAATCCCTGGCGTAATTAAAATTTGCGACAGTAGAAAATTATTTTTTGAATAATTTACTATAGAAAAGGCAATCCCTGCCGTATTTAAAATTTGCGACAGTAAAAAATTATTTTTTGAATAATTTACTATAGAAAAGGCAATCCCTGGCGTATTTAAAATTTGCGACAGTAAAAAATTATTTTTTGAATAATTTACTATAGAAAAGGCAATCCCTGGCGCAATTAAAATTTGCGACAGTAAAAATTATTTTTTGAATAATTTACTATAGAAAAGGCAATCCCTGGCGCACTTAAAATTTGCGACAGTAGAAAATTATTTTTTGAATAATTTACTATAGAAAAGGCAATCCCTGGCGTATTTAAAATTTGCGACAGTAAAAAAATATTTTTTGAATAATTTACTATAGAAAAGGCAATCCCTGGCGTATTTAAAATTTGCGACAGTTGAAAATTATTTTTTGAATAATTTACTATAGAAAGGCAATCCCTGGCGTAATTAAAATTTGCGACAGTAGAAAATTATTTTTTGAATAATTTACTATAGAAAAGGCAATCCCTGCCGTATTTAAAATTTGCGACAGTAAAAAATTATTTTTTGAATAATTTACTATAGAAAAGGCAATCCCTGGCGTATTTAAAATTTGCGACAGTAGAAAATTATTTTTTGAATAATTTACTATAGAAAAGGCAATCCCTGGCGCAATTAAAATTTGCGACAGTAAAAAATTATTTTTTGAATAATTTACTATAGAAAAGGCAATCCCTGGCGCAATTAAAATTTGCGACAGTAAAAATTATTTTTTGAATAATTTACTATAGAAAAGGCAATCCCTGGCGCACTTAAAATTTGCGACAGTAGAAAATTATTTTTTGAATAATTTACTATAGAAAAGGCAATCCCTGGCGCAATTAAAATTTGCGACAGTAAAAATTATTTTTTGAATAATTTACTATAGAAAAGGCAATCCCTGGCGCAATTAAAATTTGCGACAGTAGAAAATTATTTTTTGAATAATTTACTATAGAAAAGGCAATCCCTGGCGCAATTAAAATTTGCGACAGTAAAAAATTATTTTTTGAATAATTTACTATAGAAAAGGCAATCCCTGGCGTAATTAAAATTTGCGACAGTTGAAAATTATTTTTTGAATAATTTACTATAGAAAAGGCAATCCCTGGGATATTTAAAATTTGCGACAGTAAAAAATTATTTTTTGAATAATTTACTATAGAAAAGGCAATCCCTGGCGTAATTAAAATTTGCGACAGTATAAAATTATTTTTTGAATAATTTACTATAGAAAAGGCAATCCCTGGCGTAATTAAAATTTGCGACAGTAGAAAATGATTTTTTGAATAATTTACTATAGAAAAGGCAATCCCTGGCGCACTTAAAATTTGCGACAGTAGAAAATTATTTTTTGAATAATTTACTATAGAAAAGGCAATCCCTGGCGCAATTAAAATTTGCGACAGTAAAAATTATTTTTTGAATAATTTACTATAGAAAAGGCAATCCCTGGCGCAATTAAAATTTGCGACAGTAGAAAATTATTTTTTGAATAATTTACTATAGAAAAGGCAATCCCTGGCGTAATTAAAATTTGCGACAGTAGAAAATTATTTTTTGAATAATTTACTATAGAAAAGGCAATCCCTGCCGTATTTAAAATTTGCGACAGTAAAAAATTATTTTTTGAATAATTTACTATAGAAAAGGCAATCCCTGGCGTATTTAAAATTTGCGACAGTTGAAAATTATTTTTTGAATAATTTACTATAGAAAAGGCAATCCCTGGCGTAATTAAAATTTGCGACAGTAGAAAATGATTTTTTGAATAATTTACTATAGAAAAGGCAATCCCTGGCGTAATTAAAATTTGCGACAGTTGAAAATTATTTTTTGAATAATTTACTATAGAAAAGGCAATCCCTGCCGTATTTAAAATTTGCGACAGTAAAAAATTATTTTTAGTAAAAAATTATTTTTTGAATAATTTACTATAGAAAAGGCAATTCCTGGCGTAATTAAAATCTGCGACAGTAGAAAATTATTTTTTGAATAATTTACTATAGAAAAGGCAATCCCTGCCGTATTTAAAATTTGCGACAGTAAAAAATTATTTTTTGAATAATTTACTATAGAAAAGGCAATCCCTGGCGCACTTAAAATTTGCGACAGTAGAAAATTATTTTTTGAATAATTTACTATAGAAAAGGCAATCCCTGGCGTATTTAAAATTTGCGACAGTAAAAAATTATTTTTTGAATAATTTACTATAGAAAAGGCAATCCCTGGCGTATTTAAAATTTGCGACAGTTGAAAATTATTTTTTGAATAATTTACTATAGAAAAGGCAATCCCTGGCGTAATTAAAATTTGCGACAGTAGAAAATGATTTTTTGAATAATTTACTATAGAAAAGGCAATCCCTGGCGCAATTAAAATTTGCGACAGTAAAAAATTATTTTTTGAATAATTTACTATAGAAAAGGCAATCCCTGGCGTATTTAAAATTTGCGACAGTAAAAAATTATTTTTTGAATAATTTACTATAGAAAAGGCAATCCCTGGCGTATTTAAAATTTGCGACAGTTGAAAATTATTTTTTGAATAATTTACTATAGAAAAGGCAATCCCTGGCGTAATTAAAATTTGCGACAGTAGAAAATTATTTTTTGAATAATTTACTATAGAAAAGGCAATCCCTGGCGTAATTAAAATTTGCGACAGTTGAAAATTATTTTTTGAATAATTTACTATAGAAAAGGCAATCCCTGGCGTAATTAAAATTTGCGACAGTATAAAATTATTTTTTGAATAATTTACTATAGAAAAGGCAATCCCTGGCGTAATTAAAATTTGCGACAGTAGAAAATTATTTTTTGAATAATTTACTATAGAAAAGGCAATCCCTGGCGTATTTAAAATTTGCGACAGTAAAAAATTATTTTTTGAATAATTTACTATAGAAAAGGCAATCCCTGGCGTATTTAAAATTTGCGACAGTTGAAAATTATTTTTTGAATAATTTACTATAGAAAAGGCAATCCCTGGCGTAATTAAAATTTGCGACAGTTGAAAATTATTTTTTGAATAATTTACTATAGAAAAGGCAATCCCTGCCGTATTTAAAATTTGCGACAGTAAAAAATTATTTTTTGAATAATTTACTATAGAAAAGGCAATCCCTGGCGTATTTAAAATTTGCGACAGTAAAAAATTATTTTTTGAATAATTTACTATAGAAAAGGCAATCCCTGGCGTATTTAAAATTTGCGACAGTAAAAAATTATTTTTTGAATAATTTACTATAGAAAAGGCAATCCCTGGCGTATTTAAAATTTGCGACAGTTGAAAATTATTTTTTGAATAATTTACTATAGAAAAGGCAATCCCTGGCGTAATTAAAATTTGCGACAGTAGAAAATGATTTTTTGAATAATTTACTATAGAAAAGGCAATCCCTGGCGCAATTAAAATTTGCGACAGTAAAAAATTATTTTTTGAATAATTTACTATAGAAAAGGCAATCCCTGGCGCACTTAAAATTTGCGACAGTAGAAAATTATTTTTTGAATAATTTACTATAGAAAAGGCAATCCCTGGCGCAATTAAAATTTGCGACAGTTGAAAATTATTTTTTGAATAATTTACTATAGAAAAGGCAATCCCTGGCGTATTTAAAATTTGCGACAGTAGAAAATTATTTTTTGAATAATTTACTATAGAAAAGGCAATCCCTGGCGTAATTAAAATTTGCGACAGTTGAAAATTATTTTTTGAATAATTTACTATAGAAAAGGCAATCCCTGGCGTAATTAAAATTTGCGACAGTAGAAAATTATTTTTTGAATAATTTACTATAGAAAAGGCAATCCCTGGCGTAATTAAAATTTGCGACAGTAAAAAATTATTTTTTGAATAATTTACTATAGAAAAGGCAATCCCTGGCGTATTTAAAATTTGCGACAGTAAAAAATTATTTTTTGAATAATTTACTATAGAAAAGGCAATCCCTGGCGTATTTAAAATTTGCGACAGTTGAAAATTATTTTTTGAATAATTTACTATAGAAAAGGCAATCCCTGGCGTAATTAAAATTTGCGACAGTAGAAAATTATTTTTTGAATAATTTACTATAGAAAAGGCAATCCCTGGCGTAATTAAAATTTGCGACAGTTGAAAATTATTTTTTGAATAATTTACTATAGAAAAGGCAATCCCTGGCGTAATTAAAATTTGCGACAGTATAAAATTATTTTTTGAATAATTTACTATAGAAAAGGCAATCCCTGGCGTAATTAAAATTTGCGACAGTAGAAAATTATTTTTTGAATAATTTACTATAGAAAAGGCAATCCCTGGCGTATTTAAAATTTGCGACAGTAAAAAATTATTTTTTGAATAATTTACTATAGAAAAGGCAATCCCTGGCGTATTTAAAATTTGCGACAGTTGAAAATTATTTTTTGAATAATTTACTATAGAAAAGGCAATCCCTGGCGTAATTAAAATTTGCGACAGTTGAAAATTATTTTTTGAATAATTTACTATAGAAAAGGCAATCCCTGCCGTATTTAAAATTTGCGACAGTAAAAAATTATTTTTTGAATAATTTACTATAGAAAAGGCAATCCCTGGCGTATTTAAAATTTGCGACAGTAAAAAATTATTTTTTGAATAATTTACTATAGAAAAGGCAATCCCTGGCGTATTTAAAATTTGCGACAGTAAAAAATTATTTTTTGAATAATTTACTATAGAAAAGGCAATCCCTGGCGTATTTAAAATTTGCGACAGTTGAAAATTATTTTTTGAATAATTTACTATAGAAAA
Source organism: Dioctria linearis (assembly GCA_963930735.1). Lineage (NCBI taxonomy): Eukaryota > Metazoa > Arthropoda > Insecta > Diptera > Asilidae > Dioctria > Dioctria linearis. The sequence goes on from CAWVNZ010002661.1 coordinate 20,675, forward strand.
GGCAATCCCTGGCGTATTTAAAATTTGCGACAGTAGAAAATTATTTTTTGAATAATTTACTATAGAAAAGGCAATCCCTGGCGCAATTAAAATTTGCGACAGTAAAAAATTATTTTTTTGAATAATTTACTATAGAAAAGGCAATCCCTGGCGCAATTAAAATTTGCGACAGTAAAAATTATTTTTTGAATAATTTACTATAGAAAAGGCAATCCCTGGCGCACTTAAAATTTGCGACAGTAGAAAATTATTTTTTGAATAATTTACTATAGAAAAGGCAATCCCTGGCGCAATTAAAATTTGCGACAGTAAAAATTATTTTTTGAATAATTTACTATAGAAAAGGCAATCCCTGGCGCAATTAAAATTTGCGACAGTAGAAAATTATTTTTTGAATAATTTACTATAGAAAAGGCAATCCCTGGCGTAATTAAAATTTGCGACAGTAGAAAATTATTTTTTTGAATAATTTACTATAGAAAAGGCAATCCCTGCCGTATTTAAAATTTGCGACAGTAAAAAATTATTTTTTTGAATAATTTACTATAGAAAAGGCAATCCCTGGCGTAATTAAAATTTGCGACAGTAAAAAATTATTTTTTGAATAATTTACTATAGAAAAGGCAATCCCTGGCGTAATTAAAATTTGCGACAGTTGAAAATTATTTTTTGAATAATTTACTATAGAAAAGGCAATCCCTGGCGTAATTAAAATTTGCGACAGTAGAAAATTATTTTTTGAATAATTTACTATAGAAAAGGCAATCCCTGCCGTATTTAAAATTTGCGACAGTAAAAAATTATTTTTTGAATAATTTACTATAGAAAAGGCAATCCCTGGCGTATTTAAAATTTGCGACAGTAGAAAATTATTTTTTGAATAATTTACTATAGAAAAGGCAATCCCTGGCGCAATTAAAATTTGCGACAGTAAAAAATTATTTTTTGAATAATTTTACTATAGAAAAGGCAATCCCTGGCGCAATTAAAATTTGCGACAGTAAAAATTATTTTTTGAATAATTTACTATAGAAAAGGCAATCCTTGGCGCACTTAAAATTTGCGACAGTAGAAAATTATTTTTTGAATAATTTACTATAGAAAAGGCAATCCCTGGCGCAATTAAAATTTGCGACAGTAAAAATTATTTTTTGAATAATTTACTATAGAAAAGGCAATCCCTGGCGCAATTAAAATTTGCGACAATAGAAAATTATTTTTTGAATAATTTACTATAGAAAAGGCAATCCCTGGCGTATTTAAAATTTGCGACAGTAGAAAAATTATTTTTTGAATAATTTACTATAGAAAAGGCAATCCCTGGCGTAATTAAATTTGCGACAGTAAAAAAATTATTTTTTTGAATAATTTACTATAGAAAAGGCAATCCCTGGCGTATTTAAAATTTGCGACAGTTGAAAATTATTTTTTGAATAATTTACTATAGAAAAGGCAATCCCTGGCGTAATTAAAATTTGCGACAGTAGAAAATTATTTTTTGAATAATTTACTATAGAAAAGGCAATCCCTGGCGTAATTAAAATTTGCGACAGTTGAAATTATTTTTTTGAATAATTTACTATAGAAAAGGCAATCCCTGGCGTAATTAAAATTTGCGACAGTATAAAATTATTTTTTGAATAATTTACTACAGAAAAGGCAATCCCTGGCGTAATTAAAATTTGTGACAGTAGAAAATTATTTTTTGAATAATTTACTATAGAAAAGGCAATCCCTGGCGTATTTAAAATTTGCGACAGTTGAAAATTATTTTTTGAATAATTTACTATAGAAAAGGCCAATCCCTGGCGTATTTAAAATTTGCGACAGTAAAAAATTATTTTTTGAATAATTTACTATAGAAAAGGCAATCCCTGGCGCACTTAAAATTTGCGACAGTAGAAAATTATTTTTTGAATAATTTACTATAGAAAAGGCAATCCCTGGCGTATTTAAAATTTGCGACAGTAAAAAATTATTTTTTGAATAATTTACTATAGAAAAGGCAATCCCTGGCGCACTTAAAATTTGCGACAGTAGAAAATTATTTTTTGAATAATTTACTATAGAAAAGGCAATCCCTGGCGTATTTAAAATTTGCGACAGTAAAAAATTATTTTTTGAATAATTTACTATAGAAAAGGCAATCCCTGGCGTATTTAAAATTTGCGACAGTAAAAAAATTATTTTTTGAATAATTTACTATAGAAAAGGCAATCCCTGGCGTATTTAAAATTTGCGACAGTTGAAAATTATTTTTTTGAATAATTTACTATAGAAAAGGCAATCCCTGGCGTAATTAAAATTTGCCACAGTAGAAAATGATTTTTTGAATAATTTACTATAGAAAAGGCAATCCCTGGCGTAATTAAAATTTGCGACAGTTGAAAATTATTTTTTGAATAATTTACTATAGAAAAGGCAATCCCTGGCGCACTTAAAATTTGCGACAGTAGAAAATTATTTTTTGAATAATTTACTATAGAAAAGGCAATCCCTGGCGTATTTAAAATTTGCGACAGTAAAAAATTATTTTTTGAATAATTTACTATAGAAAAGGCAATCCCTGGCGTATTTAAAATTTGCGACAGTAGAAAATTATTTTTTGAATAATTTACTATAGAAAAGGCAATCCCTGGCGTAATTAAAATTTGCGACAGTAAAAAATTATTTTTTGAATAATTGACTGTAGAAAAAGGCAATCCCTGGCGCAATTAAAATTTGCGACAGTAAAAAATTATTTTTTGAATAATTTACTATAGAAAAGGCAATCCCCTGGCGCACTTAAAATTTGCAACAGTAGAAAATTATTTTTTTGAATAATTTACTATAGAAAAGGCAATCCCTGGGATATTTAAAATTTGCGACAGTAAAAAATTATTTTTTGAATAATTTACTATAGAAAAGGCAATCCCTGGCGTAATTAAAATTTGCGACAGTATAAAATTATTTTTTGAATAATTCACTATAGAAAAGGCAATCCCTGGCGCAATTAAAATTTGCGACAGTAAAAAATTATTTTTTTGAATAATTTACTATAGAAAAGGCAATCAATGGCGTAATTAAAATTTGCGACAGTTGAAAATTATTTTTTGAATAATTTACTATAGAAAAGGCAATCCCTGGCGTAATTAAAATTTGCGACAGTTTTAAAATTATTTTTTGAATAATTTACTATAGAAAAGGCAATCCCTGGCGCACTTAAAATTTGCGACAGTAGAAAATTATTTTTTGAATAATTTACTATAGAAAAGGCAATCCCTGGCGTATTTAAAATTTGCGACAGTAAAAAATTATTTTTTGAATAATTTACTATAGAAAAGGCAATCCCTGGCGTATTTAAAATTTGCGACAGTTGAAAATTATTTTTTTGAATAATTTACTATAGAAAAGGGCAATCCCTGGCGTAATTAAAATTTGCGACAGTAGAAAATGATTTTTTGAATAATTTACTATAGAAAAGGCAATCCCTGGCGCAATTAAAATTTGCGACAGTAAAAATTATTTTTTGAATAATTTACTATAGAAAAGGCAATCCCTGGCGTAATTAAAATTTGCGACAGTTGAAAATTATTTTTTGAATAATTTACTATAGAAAAGGCAATCCCTGGCGTATTTAAAATTTGCGACAGTAAAAAATTATTTTTTTGAATAATTTACTATAGAAAAGGCAATCCCTGGCGTATTTAAAATTTGCGACAGTTGAAAATTATTTTTTGAATAATTTACTATAGAAAAGGCAATCCCTGGCGTATTTAAACATTTGCGACAGTTGAAAATTATTTTTTGAATAATTTACTATAGAAAAGGCAATCCCTGGCGTAAATTAAAATTTGCGACAGTAGAAAATGATTTTTTGAATAATTTACTATAGAAAAGGCAATCCCTGGCGCAATTAAAATTTGCGACAGTAAAAAATTATTTTTTGAATAATTTACTATAGAAAAGGCAATCCCTGGCGTATTTAAAATTTGCGACAGTAAAAAATTATTTTTTGAATAATTTACTATAGAAAAGGCAATCCCTGCGTATTTAAAATTTGCGACAGTTGAAAATTATTTTTTTGAATAATTTACTATAGAAAAGGCAATCCCTGGCGTATTTAAAATTTGCGACAGTTGAAAATTATTTTTTGAATAATTTACTATAGAAAAGGCAATCCCTGGCGTAATTAAAATTTGCGACAGTAGAAAATGATTTTTTGAATAATTTACTATAGAAAAGGCAATCCTGGCGCAATTAAAATTTGCGACAGTAAAAAATTATTTTTTGAATAATTTACTATAGAAAAGGCAATCCCTGGCGCAATTAAAATTTGCGACAGTAAAAAATTATTTTTTGAATAATTTACTATAGAAAAGGCAATCCCTGGCGTATTTAAAATTTGCGACAGTTGAAAATTATTTTTTGAATAATTTACTATAGAAAAGGCAATCCCTGGCGTATTTAAAATTTGCGACAGTTGAAAATTATTTTTTGAATAATTTACTATAGAAAAGGCAATCCCTGGCGTAATTAAAATTTGCGACAGTAGAAAATGATTTTTTGAATAATTTACTATAGAAAAGGCAATCCCTGGCGCAATTAAAATTTGCGACAGTAAAAAATTATTTTTTGAATAATTTACTATAGAAAAGGCAATCCCTGGCGTATTTAAAATTTGCGACAGTAAAAAATTATTTTTTGAATAATTTACTATAGAAAAGGCAATCCCTGGCGTATTTAAAATTTGCGACAGTTGAAAATTATTTTTTTAATAATTTACTATAGAAAAGGCAATCCCTGGCGTAATTAAAATTTGCGACAGTAGAAAATTATTTTTTGAATAATTTACTATAGAAAAGGCAATCCCTGGCGTAATTAAAATTTGCGACAGTTGAAAATTATTTTTTGAATAATTTACTATAGAAAAGGCAATCCCTGGCGTAATTAAAATTTGCGACAGTATAAAATTATTTTTTGAATAATTTACTATAGAAAAGGCAATCCTGGCGTAATTAAAATTTGCGACAGTAGAAAATTATTTTTTGAATAATTTACTATAGAAAAGGCAATCCCTGGCGTATTTAAAATTTGCGACAGTTGAAAATATTTTTTGAAATAATTTACTATAGAAAAGGCAATCCCTGGCGTATTTAAAATTTGCGACAGTAAAAAATTATTTTTTGAATAATTTACTATAGAAAAGGCAATCCCTGGCGCACTTAAAATTTGCGACAGTAGAAAATTATTTTTTGAATAATTTACTATAGAAAAGGCAATCCCTGGCGTATTTAAAATTTGCGACAGTAAAAAATTATTTTTTGAATAATTTACTATAGAAAAGGCAATCCCTGGCGCACTTAAAATTTGCGACAGTAGAAAAATTATTTTTTGAATAATTTACTATAGAAAAGGGCAATCCCTGGCGTATTTAAAATTTGCGACAGTAGAAAATGATTTTTTGAATAATTTACTATAGAAAAGGCAATCCCTGGCGCAATTAAAATTTGCGACAGTAAAAAATTATTTTTTTGAATAATTTACTATAGAAAAGGCAATCCCTGGCGTAATTAAAATTTGCGACAGTTGAAAATTATTTTTTGAATAATTTACTATAGAAAAGGCAATCCCTGGCGTAATTAAAATTTGCGACAGTTGAGAATTATTTTTTGAACAATTTACTATAGAAAAGGCAATCCGTGGCGTAATTAAAATTTGCGACAGTAGAAAATTATTTTTTGAATAATTTACTATATAAAAGGCAATCCCTGGCGTAATTAAAATTTGCGATAGTATAAAATTATTTTTTGAATAATTTACTATAGAAAAGGCAATCCCTGGCGTAAATTAAAATTTGCGACAGTAGAAAATTATTTTTTGAATAATTTACTATAGAAAAGGCAATCCCTGGCGTAATTAAAATTTGCGACAGTGGAAAATTATTTTTTGAATAATTTACTATAGAAAAGGCAATCCCTGGCGCAATTAAAACTTGCGATAGTAAAAAAATATTTTTTGCAAAATTTACTATAGAAAAGGCAATCCCTGGCGCACTTAAAATTTGCGACGGTATAAAATTATTTTTGAATAATTTACTATAGAAAGGCAATCCCTGGCGTATTTAAAATTTGCGACAGAAAGAAATTAATTTGTGAGAAATTTACTATAGAAAAGGCAATCCCTGGCGTAATTAAAATTTTGCGACAGTTGAAAATTATTTTTTGAATAATTTACTATAGAAAAGGCAATCCCTGGGATATTTAAAATTTGCGACAGTAAAAAATTATTTTTTGAATAATTTACTATAGAAAAGGCAATCCCTGGCGCAATTAAAATTTGCGACAGTAAAATTATTTTTTGAATAATTTACTATAGAAAAGGCAATCCCTGGCGCAATTAAAGTTTGGCGACATTAGAAAATTATTTTTTGAATAATTTACTATAGAAAAGGCAATCCCTGGCGCAATTAAAATTTGCGACAGTAAAAAATTATTTTTTGAATAATTTACTATAGAAAAGGCAATCCCTGGCGCACTTAAAATTTGCGACAGTAAAAAATTATTTTTTGAATAATTTACTATAGAAAAGGCAATCCCTGGCGTAATTAAAATTTGCGACAGTTGAAAATTATTTTTTGCATAATTTACTATAGAAAAGGCAATCCCTGGCGTAATTAAAATTTGCGACAGTTTAAAATTATTTTTTGAATAATTTACTATAGAAAAGGCAATCCCTGGCGCACTTAAAATTTGCGACTGTAGAAAATTATTTTTTGAATAATTTACTATAGAAAAGGCAATCCCTGGTGTATTTAAAATTTGCGACAGTAAAAAATTATTTTTTGAATAATTTACTATAGAAAAGACAATCCCTGGCGTATTTAAAATTTGCGACAGTTGAAAATTATTTTTTGAATAATTTACTATAGAAAAGGCAATCCCTGGCGTAATTAAAATTTGCGAGAGTAGAAAATTATTTTTTGAATAATTTACTATAGAAAAGGCAATCCCTGGCGTAATTAAAATTTGCGACAGTAGAAAATTATTTTTTGAATAATTTACTATAGAAAAGGCAATCCCTGGCGCAATTAAAATTTGCGACAGTTGAAAGTTATTTTTTGAATAATTTACTATAGAAAAGGCAATCCCTGGGATATTTAAAATTTGCGACAGTAAAAAATTATTTTTTGAATAATTTACTATAGAAAAGGCAATCCCTGGCGCAATTAAAACTTGCGATAGTAAAAAAATATTTTTTGCAAAATTTACTATAGAAAAGGCAATCCCTGGCGCACTTAAAATTTGCGACAGTATAAAATTATTTTTTGAATAATTTACTATAGAAAAGGCAATCCCTGGCGTATTTAAAATTTGCGACAGAAAGAAATTAATTTGTGAGAAATTTACTATAGAAAAGGCAATCCCTGGCGTAATTAAAATTTTCGACAGTTGAAAATTATTTTTTGAATAATTTACTATAGAAAAGGCAATCCCTGGGATATTTAAAATTTGCGACAGTAAAAAATTATTTTTTGAATAATTTACTATAGAAAAGGCAATCCCTGGCGCAATTAAAATTTGCGACAGTAAAAATTATTTTTTGAATAATTTACTATAGAAAAGGCAATCCCTGGCGCAATTAAAATTTGCGACATTAGAAAATTATTTTTTGAATAATTTACTATAGAAAAGGCAATCCCTGGCGCAATTAAAATTTGCGACAGTAAAAAATTATTTTTTGAATAATTTACTATAGAAAAGGCAATCCCTGGCGCACTTAAAATTTGCGACAGAAAAAAATTATTTTTTGAATAATTTACTATAGAAAAGGCAATCCCTGGCGCAATTAAAATTTGCGACAGTAAAAAATTATTTTTTGAATAATTTACTATAGAAAAGGCAATCCCTGGCGTAATTAAAATTTGCGACAGTTGAAAATTATTTTTTGAATAATTTACTATAGAAAAGGCAATTCCTGGCGTAATTAAAATTTGCGACAGTTTAAAATTATTTTTTGAATAATTTACTATAGAAAAGGCAATCCCTGGCGCAGTTAAAATTTGCGACAGTAGAAAATTATTTTTTGAATAATTTACTATAGAAAAGGCAATCCCTGGCGTATTTAAAATTTGCGACAGTAAAAAATTATTTTTTGAATAATTTACTATAGAAAAGGCAATCCCTGGCGTATTTAAAATTTGCGACAGTTGAAAATTATTTTTTGAATAATTTACTATAGAAAAGGCAATCCCTGGCGTAATTAAAATTTGCGACAGTAGAAAATTATTTTTTGAATAATTTACTATAGAAAAGGCAATCCCTGGCGTATTTAAAATTTGCGACAGTAAAAAATTATTTTTTGAATAATTTACTATAGAAAAGGCAATCCCTGGCGTATTTAAAATTTGCGACAGTAGAAAATTATTTTTTGAATAATTTACTATAGAAAAGGCAATCCCTGGCGCAATTAAAATTTGCGACAGTAGAAAATTATTTTTTGAATAATTTACTATAGAAAAGGCAATCCCTGGCGCAATTAAAATTTGCGACAGTAAAAAATTCTTTTTTGAATAATTTACTATAGAAAAGGCAATCCCTGGCGTAATTAAAATTTGCGACAGTTGAAAATTATTTTTTGAATAATTTACTATAGAGAAGGCAATCCCTGGCGTAATTAAAATTTGCGACAGTTCAAAATTATTTTTTGAATAATTTACTATAGAAAAGGCAATCCCTGGGATAGTTAAAATTTGCGACAGTAGAAAATTACTTTTTGAATAATTTACTATAGAAAAGAGCAATCCCTGGCGTATTTAAAATTTGCGACAGTAAAAAATTTTTTTTTGAATAATTTACTATAGAAAAGGCAATCCCTGGCGTAATTAAAATTTGCGACAGTTGAAAATTATTTTTTGAATAATTTACTATAGAAAAGGCAATCCCTGGGATATTTAAAATTTGCGACAGTAAAAAATAATTTTTTGAATAATTTACTATAGAAAAGGCAATCCCTGGCGCAATTAAAATTTGCGACAGTAAAAAATTATTTTTTGAATAATTTACTATAGAAAAGTCAATCCCTGGCGCAATTAAAATTTGCGACAGTAGAAAATTATTTTTTGAATAATTTACTATAGAAAAGACGATCCCTGGTGTAATAAAATTTGCGACAGTAAAAAATTATTTTTTGAATAATTTACTATAGAAAAGGCAATCCCTGGCGTAATTAAAATTTGCGACAGTTGAAAATTATTTTTTGAATAATTTACTATAGAAAAGGCAATCCCTGGCGTAATTAAAATTTGCGACAGTTGAAAATTATTTTTTGAATAATTTACTATAGAAAAGGCAATCTCTGGCGTAATTAAAATTTGCGACAGTAGAAAATTATTTTTTGAATAATTTACTATATTAAAGGCAATTCCTGCCGTATTTAAAATTTGCGCCAGTAAAAAAATATTTTTTGAATAATTTACTATAGAAAAGGCAATCCCTGGCGTATTTAAAATTTGCGACAGTAAGAAATTAATTTGTGAGAAATTTACTATAGAAAAGGCAATCCCTGGCGTAATTAAAATTTGCGACAGTTGAAAATTATTTTTTGAGTAATTTACTATAGAAAAGTCAATCCCTGGCGCAATTAAAATTTGCGACAGTAGAAAATTATTTTTTGCAAAATTTACTATAGAAAAAGCAATCCCTGGCGCACTTAAAATTTGCGACAGTAAAAAATTATTTTTTGAATAATTTACTATAGAAAAGGCAATCCTGGCGCAATTAAAATTTGCGACAGTAAAAAATTATTTTTTGAATAATTTACTATAGAAAAGGCAATCCCTGGGATATTTAAAATTTGCGACAGTAAAAAATTATTTTTTGAATAATTTACTATAGAAAAGGCAATCAATCCCTGGCGCAATTAAAATTTGCGACAGTAAAAATTATTTTTTGAATAATTTACTATAGAAAAGGCAATCCCTGGCGCAATTAAAATTTGCGACAGTAAAAAATTATTTTTTGAATAATTTACTATAGAAAAGGCAATCCCTGGCGCACTTAAAATTTGCGACAGTAAAAAATTATTTATTGAATAATTTACTATAGAAGAGGCAATCCCTGGCGCAATTAAAATTTGCGACAGTAAAAAATTATTTTTTGAATAATTTACTATAGAAAAGGCAATCCCTGGCGTAATTAAAATTTGCGACAGTTGAAAATTATTTTTTGAATAATTTACTATAGAAAAGGCAATCCCTGGCGTAATTAAAATTTGCGACAGTTTAAAATTAATTTTTGAATAATTTACTATAGAAAAGGCAATCCCTGGCGTATTTAAAATTTGCGACAGTTGAAAATTATTTTTTGAATAATTTACTATAGAAAAGGCAATCCCTGGCGTAATTAAAATTTGCGACAGTAGAAAATTATTTTTTGAATAATTTACTATAGAAAAGGCAATCCCTGGCGTATTTAAAATTTGCGACAGTAAAAAATTATTTTTTGAATAATTTACTATAGAAAAGGCAATCCCTGGCGTATTTAAAATTTGCGACAGTAGAAAATTATTTTTTGAATAATTTACTATAGAAAAGGCAATCCCTGGCGCAATTAAAATTTGCGACAGTAGAAAATTATTTTTTGAATAATTTACTATAGAAAAGGCAATCCCTGGCGCAATTAAAATTTGCGACAGTAAAAAATTCTTTTTTGAATAATTTACTATAGAAAAGGCAATCCCTGGCGTAATTAAAATTTGCGACAGTTGAAAATTTTTTTTTGAATAATTTACTATAGAGAAGGCAATCCCTGGCGTAATTAAAATTTGCGACAGTTCAAAATTATTTTTTGAATAATTTACTATAGAAAAGGCAATCCCTGGCGTAATTAAAATTTGCGACAGTAGAAAATTACTTTTTGAATAATTTACTATAGAAAAGGCAATCCCTGGCGTATTTAAAATTTGCGACAGTAAAAAATTTTTTTTTGAATAATTTACTATAGAAAAGGCAATCCCTGGCGTAATTAAAATTTGCGACAGTAGAAAATGATTTTTTGAATAATTTACTATAGAAAAGGCAATCCCTGGGATATTTAAAATTTGCGACAGTAAAAAATTATTTTTTGAATAATTTACTATAGAAAAGGCAATCCCTGGCGCAATTAAAATTTGCGACAGTAAAAAATTATTTTTGAATAATTTACTATAGAAAAGTCAATCCCTGGCGCAATTAAAATTTGCGACAGTAGAAAATTATTTTTTGAATAATTTACTATAGAAAAGGCAATCCCTGGCGCAATTAAAATTTGCGACAGTAAAAAATTATTTTTTGAATAATTTACTATAGAAAAGGCAATCCCTGGCGTAATTAAAATTTGCGACAGTAGAAAATTATTTTTTGCAAAATTTACTATAGAAAAGGCAATCCCTGGCGCACTTAAAATTTGCGACAGTATAAAATTATTTTTTGAATAATTTACTATAGAAAAGGCAATCCCTGGCGCAATTAAAATTTGCGACAGTAGAAAATTATTTTTTGCAAAATTTACTATAGAAAAGGCAATCCCTGGCGCACTTAAAATTTGCGACAGTATAAAATTATTTTTTGAATAATTTACTATAGAAAAGGCAATCCCTGGCGTAATTAAAATTTGCGACAGTAAAAAATTATTTTTTGAATAATTTACTATAGAAAAGGCAATCCCTGGCGTAATTAAAATTTGCGACAGTTGAAAATTATTTTTTGAATAATTTACTATAGAAAAGGCAATCCCTGGCGTAATTAAAATTTGCGACAGTTGAAAATTATTTTTTGAATAATTTACTATAGAAAAGGCAATCTCTGGCGTAATTAAAATTTGCGACAGTAGAAAATTATTTTTTGAATAATTTACTATATTAAAGGCAATTCCTGCCGTATTTAAAATTTGCGCCAGTAAAAAAATATTTTTTGAATAATTTACTATAGAAAAGGCAATCCCTGGCGCAATTAAAATTTGCGACAGTAAAAAATTATTTTTTGAAAAGTTTACTATAGAAAAGGCAATCCCTGGCGCACTTAAAATTTGCGACAGTATTAAATTATTTTTTGAATAATTTACTATAGAAAAGGCAATCCCTGGCGTAATTAAAATTTGCGACAGTAAGAAATTAATTTGTGAGAAATTTACTATAGAAAAGGCAATCCCTGGCGTAATTAAAATTTGCGACAGTTGAAAATTATTTTTTGAGTAATTTACTATAGAAAAGTCAATCCCTGGCGCAATTAAAATTTGCGACAGTAGAAAATTATTTTTTGCAAAATTTACTATAGAAAAAGCAATCCCTGGCGCACTTAAAATTTGCGACAGTAAAAAATTATTTTTTGAATAATTTACTATAGAAAAGGCAATCCCTGGCGCAATTAAAATTTGCGACAGTAAAAAATTATTTTTTGAATAATTTACTATAGAAAAGGCAATCCCTGGGATATTTAAAATTTGCGACAGTAAAAAATTATTTTTTGAATAATTTACTATAGAAAAGGCAATCAATCCCTGGCGCAATTAAAATTTGCGACAGTAAAAATTATTTTTTGAATAATTTACTATAGAAAAGGCAATCCCTGGCGCAATTAAAATTTGCGACAGTAAAAAATTATTTTTTGAATAATTTACTATAGAAAAGGCAATCCCTGGCGCACTTAAAATTTGCGACAGTAAAAAATTATTTTTTGAATAATTTACTATAGAAAAGGCAATCCCTGGCGCAATTAAAATTTGCGACAGTAAAAAATTATTTTTTGAATAATTTACTATAGAAAAGGCAATCCCTGGCGTAATTAAAATTTGCGACAGTTGAAAATTATTTTTTGAATAATTTACTATAGAAAAGGCAATCCCTGGCGTAATTAAAATTTGCGACAGTTTAAAATTATTTTTTGAATAATTTACTATAGAAAAGGCAATCCCTGGCGCACTTAAAATTTGCGACAGTAGAAAATTATTTTTTGAATAATTTACTATAGAAAAGGCAATCCCTGGCGTATTTAAAATTTGCGACAGTAAAAAATTATTTTTTGAATAATTTACTATAGAAAAGGCAATCCCTGGCGTATTTAAAATTTGCGACAGTAAAAAATTATTTTTTGAATAATTTACTATAGAAAAGGCAATCCCTGGCGTATTTAAAATTTGCGACAGTAGAAAATTATTTTTTGAGTAATTTACTATAGAAAAGGCAATACCTGGCGCAATTAAAATTTGCGACAGTAGAAAATTATTTTTTGAATAATTTACTATAGAAAAGGCAATCCCTGGCGCAATTAAAATTTGCGACAGTAAAAAATTCTTTTTTGAATAATTTACTATAGAAAAGGCAATCCCTGGCGTAATTAAAATTTGCGACAGTTGAAAATTATTTTTTGAGTAATTTATTATAGAAAAGGCAATCCCTGGCGTAATTAAAATTTGCGACTGTTGAAAATTATTTTTTGAATAATTTACTATAGAAAAGGCAATCCCTGGCGTAATTAAAATTTGCGACAGTAGAAAATTACTTTTTGAATAATTTACTATAGAAAAGGCAATCCCTGGCGTATTTAAAATTTGCGACAGTAAAAAATTATTTTTTGAATAATTTACTATAGAAAAGGCAATCCCTGGCGTAATTAAAATTTGCGACAGTTGAAAATTATTTTTTGAATAATTTACTATAGAAAAGGCAATCCCTGGGATATTTAAAATTTGCGACAGTAAAAAAATATTTTTTGAATAATTTACTATAGAAAAGGCAATCCCTGGCGCAATTAAAATTTACGACAGTAAAAAATTATTTTTTGAATAATTTACTATAGAAAAGGCAATCCCTGCCGCATTTAAAATTTGCGACAGTAGAAAATTATTTTTTGAATAATTTACTATAGAAAAGGCAATCCCTGGCGCAATTAAAATTTGCGACAGTAAAAAATTATTTTTTGAATAATTTACTATAGAAAAGGCAATCCCTGGCGTAATTAAAATTTGCGACAGTAGAAAATTATTTTTTGAAAAATTTACTATAGAAAAGGCAATCCCTGGCGCACTTAAAATTTGCGACAGTATAAAATTATTTTTTGAATAATTTACTATAGAAAAGGCAATCCCTGGCGCAATTAAAATTTGCGACAGTAGAAAATTATTTTTTGCAAAATTTACTATAGAAAAGGCAATCCCTGGCGCACTTAAAATTTGCGACAGTATAAAATTATTTTTTGAATAATTTACTAAAGAAAAGGCAATCCCTGGCGTAATTAAAATTTGCGACAGTAAAAAATTATTTTTTGAATAATTTACTATAGAAAAGGCAATCCCTGGCGTAATTAAAATTTGCGACAGTTGAAAATTATTTTTTGAATAATTTACTATAGAAAAGGCAATTCCTGCCGTATTTAAAATTTGCGACAGTAAAAAAATATTTTTTGAATAATTTACTATAGAAAAGGCAAACCCTGGCGTATTTAAAATTTGCGACAGTAAGAAATTAATTTGTGAGAAGTTTACTATAGAAAAGGTAATCCCTGGCGTAATTAAAATTTGCGACAGTTGAAAATTATTTTTTGAATAATTTAATATAGAAAAGGCAATCCCTGGCGCAATTAAAATTTGCGACAGTAGAAAATTATTTTTTGCAAAATTTACTATAGAAAAAGCAATCCCTGGCGCACTTAAAATTTGCGACAGTAAAAAATTATTTTTTGAATAATTTACTATATAAAAGGCAATCCCTGGCGCAATTAAAATTTGCGACAGTAAAAAATTATTTTTTGAATAATTTACTATAGAAAAGGCAATCCCTGGCGCAATTAAAATTTGCGACAGTAAAAAATTATTTTTTGAATAATTTACTATACAAAAGGCAATCCCTGGCGTAATTAAAATTTGTGACAGTAGAAAATTATTTTTTGCAAAATTTACTATAGAAAAGGCAATTCCTGGCGCACTTAAAATTTGCGACAGTATAAAATTATTTTTTGAATAATTTACTATAGAAAAGGCAATCCCTGGCGCAATTAAAATTTGCGACAGTTGAAAATTATTTTTTGAATAATTTACTATAGAAAAGGCAACCCTGGCGCAATTAAAATTTGCGACAGTATAAAATTATTTTTTGAATAATTTACTATAGAAAAGGCAATCCCTGGCGGATTTGAAATTTGCGACAGTAGAAAATTATTTTTTGAATAATTTACTATAGAAAAGGCAATCCCTGGCGCAATTACAATTTGCGAGAGTTGTAAATTATTTTTTGAATAATTTACTATAGAAAAGGCAATCCCTGGCGCAATTAAAATTTGCGACAGTATAAAATTATTTTTGAATAATTTACTATAGAAAAGGCAATCCCTGGCGGATTTGAAATTTGCGACAGTAGAAAATTATTTTTTGAATAATTTACTATAGTAAAGACAATCCCTGGCGCAATTACAATTTGCGACAGTTGAAAATTATTTTTTGAATAATTTACTATATAAAAGGCAATCCCTGGCGCAATTAAAATTTGCGACAGTAAAAAATTATGTTTTGAATAATTTACTATAGAAAAGGCAATCCCTGGCGTAATTAAAATTTGCGACAGTTGAAAATTATTTTTTGAATAATTTACTATAGAAAAGGCAATCCCTGGCGTAATTAAAATTTGCGACAGTTGAAAATTATTTTTTGAATAATTTACTATAGAAAAGGCAATCCCTGGCGCAATTAAAATTTGCGACAGTAGAAAATTATTTTTTGAATAATTTACTATAGAAACGGCAATCCCTGGCGTAATTAAAATTTGCGACAGTAGAAATTTATTTTTTGAATAATTTACTATAGAAAAGGCAATCCCTGGCGTAATTAAAATTTGCGACAGTAAAAAAATATTTTTTGAATAATTTACTATAGAAAAGGCAATCCCTGGCGTATTTAAAATTTGCGACAGTAAGAAATTAATTTGTGAGAAATTTACTATAGAAAAGGCAATCCCTGGCGTAATTAAAATTTGCGACAGTTGAAAATTATTTTTTGAATAATTTACTATAGAAAAGGCAATCCCTGGGATATTTAAAATTTGCGACAGTAAAAAATTATTTTTTGAATAATTTACTATAGAAAAGGCAATCCCTGGCGCAATTAAAATTTGCGACAGTAAAAAATTATTTTTTGAATAATTTACTATAGAAAAGGCAATCCCTGGCGCAATTAAAATTTGCGACAGTAGAAAATTATTTTTTGAATAATTTACTATAGAAAAGGCAATCCCTGGCGCAATTAAAATTTGCGACAGTAAAAAATTATTTTTTGAATAATTTACTATAGAAAAGGCAATCCCTGGCGTAATTAAAATTTGCGACAGTAGAAAATTATTTTTTGCAAAATTTACTATAGAAAAGGCAATCCCTGGCGCACTTAAAATTTGCGACAGTATAAAATTATTTTTTGAATAATTTACTATAGAAAAGGCAATCCCAGGCTCAATTAAAATTTGCGACAGTAGAAAATTATTTTTTGCAAAATTTACTATAGAAAAGGCAATCCCTGGCGCACTTAAAATTTGCGACAGTATAAAATTATTTTTTGAATAATTTACTATAGAAAAGGCAATCCCTGGCGTAATTAAAATTTGCGACAGTAAAAAATTATTTTTTGAATAATTTACTATAGAAAAGGCAATCCCTGGCGTAATTAAAATTTGCGACAGTAGAAAATTATTTTTTGAATAATTTACTATAGAAAAGGCAATCCCTGGCGTAATTAAAATTTGCGACAGTTGAAAATTATTTTTTGAATAATTTACTATAGAAAAGGCAATCTCTGGCGTAATTAAAATTTGCGACAGTAGAAAATTATTTTTTGAATAATTTACTATAGAAAAGGCAATCCCTGCCGTATTTAAAATTTGCGACAGTAGAAAATTATTTTTTGCAAAATTTACTATAGAAAAGGCAATTCCTGGCGCACTTAAAATTTGCGACAGTATAAAATTATTTTTTGAATAATTTACTATACAAAAGGCAATCCCTGGCGTAATTAAAATTTGCGACAGTAGAAAATTATTTTTTGCAAAATTTACTATAGAAAAGGCAATTCCTGGCGCACTTAAAATTTGCGACAGTATAAAATTATTTTTTGAATAATTTACTATACAAAAGGCAATCCCTGGCGCAATTAAAATTTGCGACAGTTGAAAATTATTTTTTGAATAATTTACTATAGAAAAGGCAATCCCTGGCGCAATTAAAATTTGCGACAGTATAAAATTATTTTTTGAATAATTTACTATAGAAAAGGCAATCCCTGGCGGATTTGAAATTTGCGACAGTAGAAAATTATTTTTTGAATAATTTACTATAGAAAAGGCAATCCCTGGCGCAATTACAATTTGCGACAGTTGAAAATTATTTTTTGAGTAATTTACTATAGAAAAGGCAATCCCTGGCGCAATTAAAATTTGCGACAGTAGAAAATTATTTTTTGAATAATTTACAAAAAAGGGCAATCCCTGGCGTATTTAAAATTTGCGACAGTAAAAAAATATTTTTTGAATAATTTACTATAGAAAAGGCAATCCCTGGCGTATTTAAAATTTGCGACAGTAAGAAATTAATTTGCGAGAAATTTACTATAGAAATGGCAATCTCTGGCGTAATTAAAATTTGCGACAGTTGAAAATTATTTTTTGAATAATTTACTATAGAAAAGGCAATCCCTGGGATATTTAAAATTTGCGACAGTAAAAAATTATTTTTTGAATAATTTACTATAGAAAAGGCAATCCCTGGCGCAATTAAAATTTGCGACAGTAAAAAATTATTTTTTGAATAATTTACTATAGAAAAGGCAATCCCTGGCGTAATTAAAATTTGCGACAGTAGAAAATTATTTTTTGCAAAATTTACTATAGAAAAGGCAATCCCTGGCGCACTTAAAATTTGCGACAGTATAAAATTATTTTTTGAATAATTTACTATAGGAAAGGCAATCCCTGGCGCAATTAAAATTTGCGACAGTAGAAAATTATTTTTTGCAAAATTTACTATAGAAAAGGCAATCCCTGGCGCACTTAAAATTTGCGACAGTATAAAATTATTTTTTGAATAATTTACTAAAGAAAAGGCAATCCCTGGCGTAATTAAAATTTGCGACAGTTGAAAATTATTTTTTGAATAATTTACTATAGAAAATTCAATCCCTGGCGTAATTAAAATTTGCGACAGTAGAAAATTACTTTTTGAATAATTTACTATAGAAAAGGCAATCCCTGGCGTATTTTAAATTTGCGACAGAAAAAAATTATTTTTTGAATAATTTACTATAGAAAAGGCAATCCCTGGCGTAATTAAAATTTGCGACAGTTGAAAATTATTTTTTGAATAATTTACTATAGAAAAGGCAATCCCTGGGATATTTAAAATTTGCGACAATAAAAAATTATTTTTTGAATAATTTACTATAGAAAAGGCAATCCCTGGCGCAATTAAAATTTGCGACAGTAAAAAATTATTTTTTGAATAATTTACTATAGAAAAGGCAATCCCTGGCGCAATTAAAATTTGCGACAGTAGAAAATTATTTTTTGAATAATTTACTATAGAAAAGGCAATCCCTGGCGCAATTAAAATTTGCGACAGTAAAAAATTATTTTTTGAATAATTTACTATAGAAAAGGCAATCCCTGGCGTAATTAAAATTTGCGACAGTAGAAAATTTTTTTTTGCAAAATTTACTATAGAAAAGGCAATTCCTGGCGCACTTAAAATTTGCGACAGTATAAAATTATTTTTTGACTAATTTACTATAGAAAAGGCAATCCCTGGCGCAATTAAAATTTGCGACAGTAGAAAATTATTTTTTGCAAAATTTACTATAGAAAAGGCAATCCCTGGCGCACTTAAAATTTGCGACATTATAAAATTATTTTTTGAATAATTTACTAAAGAAAAGGCAATCCCTGGCGTAATTAAAATTTGCGACAGTAAAAAATTATTTTTTGAATAATTTACTATAGAAAATGCAATCCCTGGCGTAATTAAAATTTGCGACCGTTGAAAATTATTTTTTGAATAATTTACTATAGAAAAGGCAATCCCTGGCGTAATTAAAATTTGCGACAGTTGAAAATTATTTTTTGAATAATTTACTATAGAAAAGGCAATCTCTGGCGTAATTAAAATTTGCGACAGTAGAAAATTATTTTTTGAATAATTTACTATAGAAAAGGCAATCCCTGGCGCAATTAAAATTTGCGACAGTAAAAAATTATTTTTTGAATAATTTACTATAGAAAAGGCAATCCCTGGCGCACTTAAAATTTGTGACAGTAAAAAATTATTTTTTGAATAATTTACTATAGAAAAGGCAATCCCTGGCGTAATTAAAATTTGCGACAGTTGAAAATTATTTTTTGAATAATTTACTATAGAAAAGGCAATCCCTGGCGTAATTAAAACTTGCGATAGTAAAAATTATTTTTTGAATAATTTACTATAGAAAAGGCAATCCCTGGCGTGATTAAAATTTGCGACAGTATAAAATTATTTTTTGAATAATTTACTATAGAAAAGGCAATCCCTGGCGTATTTAAAATTTGCGACAGTTGAAAATTATTTTTTGAATAATTTACTATACAAAAGGCAATCCCTGGCGTAATTAAAATTTGTGACAGTAGAAAATTATTTTTTGCAAAATTTACTATAGAAAAGGCAATTCCTGGCGCACTTAAAATTTGCGACAGTATAAAATTATTTTTTGAATAATTTACTATAGAAAAGGCAATCCCTGGCGCAATTAAAATTTGCGACAGTTGAAAATTATTTTTTGAATAATTTACTATAGAAAAGGCAACCCTGGCGCAATTAAAATTTGCGACAGTATAAAATTATTTTTTGAATAATTTACTATAGAAAAGGCAATCCCTGGCGGATTTGAAATTTGCGACAGTAGAAAATTATTTTTTGAATAATTTACTATAGAAAAGGCAATCCCTGGCGCAATTACAATTTGCGAGAGTTGTAAATTATTTTTTGAATAATTTACTATAGAAAAGGCAATCCCTGGCGCAATTAAAATTTGCGACAGTATAAAATTATTTTTGAATAATTTACTATAGAAAAGGCAATCCCTGGCGGATTTGAAATTTGCGACAGTAGAAAATTATTTTTTGAATAATTTACTATAGTAAAGACAATCCCTGGCGCAATTACAATTTGCGACAGTTGAAAATTATTTTTTGAATAATTTACTATATAAAAGGCAATCCCTGGCGCAATTAAAATTTGCGACAGTAAAAAATTATGTTTTGAATAATTTACTATAGAAAAGGCAATCCCTGGCGTAATTAAAATTTGCGACAGTTGAAAATTATTTTTTGAATAATTTACTATAGAAAAGGCAATCCCTGGCGTAATTAAAATTTGCGACAGTTGAAAATTATTTTTTGAATAATTTACTATAGAAAAGGCAATCCCTGGCGCAATTAAAATTTGCGACAGTAGAAAATTATTTTTTGAATAATTTACTATAGAAAAGGCAATCCCTGGCGTAATTAAAATTTGCGACAGTAGAAATTTATTTTTTGAATAATTTACTATAGAAAAGGCAATCCCTGGCGTAATTAAAATTTGCGACAGTAAAAAAATATTTTTTGAATAATTTACTATAGAAAAGGCAATCCCTGGCGTATTTAAAATTTGCGACAGTAAGAAATTAATTTGTGAGAAATTTACTATAGAAAAGGCAATCCCTGGCGTAATTAAAATTTGCGACAGTTGAAAATTATTTTTTGAATAATTTACTATAGAAAAGGCAATCCCTGGGATATTTAAAATTTGCGACAGTAAAAAATTATTTTTTGAATAATTTACGATAGAAAAGGCAATCCCTGGCGCAATTAAAATTTGCGACAGTAAAAAATTATTTTTTGAATAATTTACTATAGAAAAGGCAATCCCTGGCGCAATTAAAATTTGCGACAGTAGAAAATTATTTTTTGAATAATTTACTATAGAAAAGGCAATCCCTGGCGCAATTAAAATTTGCGACAGTAAAAAATTATTTTTTGAATAATTTACTATAGAAAAGGCAATCCCTGGCGTAATTAAAATTTGCGACAGTAGAAAATTATTTTTTGCAAAATTTACTATAGAAAAGGCAATCCCTGGCGCACTTAAAATTTGCGACAGTATAAAATTATTTTTTGAATAATTTACTATAGAAAAGGCAATCCCAGGCTCAATTAAAATTTGCGACAGTAGAAAATTATTTTTTGCAAAATTTACTATAGAAAAGGCAATCCCTGGCGCACTTAAAATTTGCGACAGTATAAAATTATTTTTTGAATAATTTACTATAGAAAAGGCAATCCCTGGCGTAATTAAAATTTGCGACAGTAAAAAATTATTTTTTGAATAATTTACTATAGAAAAGGCAATCCCTGGCGTAATTAAAATTTGCGACAGTAGAAAATTATTTTTTGAATAATTTACTATAGAAAAGGCAATCCCTGGCGTAATTAAAATTTGCGACAGTTGAAAATTATTTTTTGAATAATTTACTATAGAAAAGGCAATCTCTGGCGTAATTAAAATTTGCGACAGTAGAAAATTATTTTTTGAATAATTTACTATAGAAAAGGCAATCCCTGCCGTATTTAAAATTTGCGACAGTAGAAAATTATTTTTTGCAAAATTTACTATAGAAAAGGCAATTCCTGGCGCACTTAAAATTTGCGACAGTATAAAATTATTTTTTGAATAATTTACTATACAAAAGGCAATCCCTGGCGTAATTAAAATTTGCGACAGTAGAAAATTATTTTTTGCAAAATTTACTATAGAAAAGGCAATTAATGGCGCACTTAAAATTTGCGACAGTATAAAATTATTTTTTGAATAATTTACTATACAAAAGGCAATCCCTGGCGCAATTAAAATTTGCGACAGTTGAAAATTATTTTTTGAATAATTTACTATAGAAAAGGCAATCCCTGGCGCAATTAAAATTTGCGACAGTATAAAATTATTTTTTGAATAATTTACTATAGAAAAGGCAATCCCTGGCGGATTTGAAATTTGCGACAGTAGAAAATTATTTTTTGAATAATTTACTATAGAAAAGGCAATCCCTGGCGCAATTACAATTTGCGACAGTTGAAAATTATTTTTTGAGTAATTTACTATAGAAAAGGCAATCCCTGGCGCAATTAAAATTTGCGACAGTAGAAAATTATTTTTTGAATAATTTACAAAAAAGGGCAATCCCTGGCGTATTTAAAATTTGCGACAGTAAAAAAATATTTTTTGAATAATTTACTATAGAAAAGGCAATCCCTGGCGTATTTAAAATTTGCGACAGTAAGAAATTAATTTGCGAGAAATTTACTATAGAAATGGCAATCTCTGGCGTAATTAAAATTTGCGACAGTTGAAAATTATTTTTTGAATAATTTACTATAGAAAAGGCAATCCCTGGGATATTTAAAATTTGCGACAGTAAAAAATTATTTTTTGAATAATTTACTATAGAAAAGGCAATCCCTGGCGCAATTAAAATTTGCGACAGTAAAAAATTATTTTTTGAATAATTTACTATAGAAAAGGCAATCCCTGGCGTAATTAAAATTTGCGACAGTAGAAAATTATTTTTTGCAAAATTTACTATAGAAAAGGCAATCCCTGGCGCACTTAAAATTTGCGACAGTATAAAATTATTTTTTGAATAATTTACTATAGGAAAGGCAATCCCTGGCGCAATTAAAATTTGCGACAGTAGAAAATTATTTTTTGCAAAATTTACTATAGAAAAGGCAATCCCTGGCGCACTTAAAATTTGCGACAGTATAAAATTATTTTTTGAATAATTTACTAAAGAAAAGGCAATCCCTGGCGTAATTAAAATTTGCGACAGTTGAAAATTATTTTTTGAATAATTTACTATAGAAAATTCAATCCCTGGCGTAATTAAAATTTGCGACAGTAGAAAATTACTTTTTGAATAATTTACTATAGAAAAGGCAATCCCTGGCGTATTTTAAATTTGCGACAGAAAAAAATTATTTTTTGAATAATTTACTATAGAAAAGGCAATCCCTGGCGTAATTAAAATTTGCGACAGTTGAAAATTATTTTTTGAATAATTTACTATAGAAAAGGCAATCCCTGGGATATTTAAAATTTGCGACAATAAAAAATTATTTTTTGAATAATTTACTATAGAAAAGGCAATCCCTGGCGCAATTAAAATTTGCGACAGTAAAAAATTATTTTTTGAATAATTTACTATAGAAAAGGCAATCCCTGGCGCAATTAAAATTTGCGACAGTAGAAAATTATTTTTTGAATAATTTACTATAGAAAAGGCAATCCCTGGCGCAATTAAAATTTGCGACAGTAAAAAATTATTTTTTGAATAATTTACTATAGAAAAGGCAATCCCTGGCGTAATTAAAATTTGCGACAGTAGAAAATTTTTTTTTGCAAAATTTACTATAGAAAAGGCAATTCCTGGCGCACTTAAAATTTGCGACAGTATAAAATTATTTTTTGACTAATTTACTATAGAAAAGGCAATCCCTGGCGCAATTAAAATTTGCGACAGTAGAAAATTATTTTTTGCAAAATTTACTATAGAAAAGGCAATCCCTGGCGCACTTAAAATTTGCGACATTATAAAATTATTTTTTGAATAATTTACTAAAGAAAAGGCAATCCCTGGCGTAATTAAAATTTGCGACAGTAAAAAATTATTTTTTGAATAATTTACTATAGAAAATGCAATCCCTGGCGTAATTAAAATTTGCGACCGTTGAAAATTATTTTTTGAATAATTTACTATAGAAAAGGCAATCCCTGGCGTAATTAAAATTTGCGACAGTTGAAAATTATTTTTTGAATAATTTACTATAGAAAAGGCAATCTCTGGCGTAATTAAAATTTGCGACAGTAGAAAATTATTTTTTGAATAATTTACTATAGAAAAGGCAATTCCTGCCGTATTTAAAATTTGCGACAGTAAAAAATATTTTTTGAATAATTTACTATAGAAAAGGCAATCCCTGGCGTATTTAAAATTTGCGACAGTAAGAAATTAATTTGTGAGAAATTTACTATAGAAAAGGCAATTCCTGGCGTAATTAAAATTTGCGACAGTTGAAAATTATTTTTTGAATAATTTACTATAGAAAAGGCAATCCCTGGCGCAATTAAAATTTGCGACAGTAGAAAATTACTTTTTGAATAATTTACTATAGAAAAGGCAATCCCTGGCGTATTTAAAATTTGCGACAGTTAAAAATTATTTTTTGAATAATTTACTATAGAAAAGGCAATCCCTGGCGTAATTAAAATTTGCGACAGTTGAAAATTATTTTTTGAATAATTTACTATAGAAAAGGCAATCCCTGGGATATTTAAAATTTCCGACAGTAAAAAATTATTTTTTGAATAATTTACTATAGAAAAGGCAATCCCTGGCGCAATTAAAATTTGCGACAGTAAAAAATTATTTTTTGAATAATTTACTATAGAAAAGGCAATCCCTGGCGCAATTAAAATTTGCGACAGTAGAAAATTATTTTTTGAATAATTTACTATAGAAAAGGCAATCCCTGGCGCAATTAAAATTTGCGACAGTAAAAAATTATTTTTTGAATAATTTACTATAGAAAAGGCAATCCCTGGCGTAATTAAAATTTGCGACAGTAGAAAATTATTTTTTGCAAAATTTACTATAGAAAACGCAATTGCTGGCGCACTTAAAATTTGCGACAGTATAAAATTATTTTTTGACTAATTTACTATAGAAAAGGCAATCCCTGGCGCAATTAAAATTTGCGACAGTAGAAAATTATTTCTTGCAAAATTTACTATAGAAAAGGCAATCCCTGGCGCACTTAAAATTTTCGACAATATAAAATTATTTTTTGAATAATTTACTAAAGAAAAGGAAATCCCTGGCGTAATTAAAAAGTTGCGACAGTAAAAAATTATTTTTTGAATAATTTACTATAGAAAAGGCAATCCCTGGCGTAATTAAAATTTGCGACAGTTGAAAATTATTTTTTGAATAATTTACTATAGAAAAGGCAATCCCTGGCGTAATTAAAATTTGCGACAGTTGAAAATTATTTTTTAAATAATTTACTATAGAAAAGGCAATCTCTGGCGTAATTAAAATTTGCGACAGTAAAAAATTATTTTTTGAATAATTTACTATAGAAAAGGCAATTCCTGCCGTATTTAAAATTTGCGACAGTAAAAAAATATTTTTTTAATAATTTACTATAGAAAAGGCAATCCCTGGCGTATTTAAAATTTGCGACAGTAAGAAATTAATTTGTGAGAAATTTACTATAGAAAAGGCAATCCCTGGCGTAATTAAAATTTGCGACAGTTGAAAATTATTTTTTGAATAATTTACTATAGAAAAGGCAATCTCTGGCGTAATTAAAATTTGCGACAGTAGAAAATTATTTTTTGAATAATTTACTATAGAAAAGGCCATCCCTGCCGTATTTAAAATTTGCGACAGTAGAAAATTATTTTTTGCAAAATTTACTATAGAAAAGGCAATTCCTGGCGCACTTAAAATTTGCGACAGTATAAAATTATTTTTTGAATAATTTACTATACAAAAGGCAATCCCTGGCGTAATTAAAATTTGCGACAGTAGAAAATTATTTTTTGCAAAATTTACTATAGAAAAGGCAATTCCTGGCGCACTTAAAATTTGCGACAGTATAAAATTATTTTTTGAATAATTTACTATACAAAAGGCAATCCCTGGCGCAATTAAAATTTGCGACAGTTGAAAATTATTTTTTGAATAATTTACTATAGAAAAGGCAATCCCTGGCGCAATTAAAATTTGCGACAGTATAAAATTATTTTTTGAATAATTTACTATAGAAAAGGCAATCCCTGGCGGATTTGAAATTTGCGACAGTAGAAAATTATTTTTTGAATAATTTACTATAGAAAAGGCAATCCCTGGCGCAATTACAATTTGCGACAGTTGAAAATTATTTTTTGAATAATTTACTATAGAAAAGGCAATCCCTGGCGCAATTAAAATTTGCGACAGTAGAAAATTATTTTTGAATAATTTACAAAAAAGGGCAATCCCTGGCGTATTTAAAATTTGCGACAGTAAAAAAATATTTTTTGAATAATTTACTATAGAAAAGGCAATCCCTGGCGTATTTAAAATTTGCGACAGTAAGAAATTAATTTGTGAGAAATTTACTATAGAAATGGCAATCTCTGGCGTAATTAAAATTTGCGACAGTTGAAAACTATTTTTTGAATAATTTACTATAGAAAAGGCAATCCCTGGGATATTTAAAATTTGCGACAGTAAAAAATTATTTTTTGAATAATTTACTATAGAAAAGGCAATCCCTGGCGCAATTAAAATTTGCGACAGTAAAAAATTATTTTTTGAATAATTTACTATAGAAAAGGCAATCCCTGGCGTAATTAAAATTTGCGACAGTACAAAATTATTTTTTGCAAAATTTACTATAGAAAAGGCAATCCCTGGCGCACTTAAAATTTGCAACAGTATAAAATTATTTTTTGAATAATTTACTATAAGAAAGGCAATCCCTGGCGCAATTAAAATTTGCGACAGTAGAAAATTATTTTTTGCAAAATTTACTATAGAAAAGGCAATCCCTGGCTCACTTAAAATTTGCGACAGTATAAAATTATTTTTTGAATAATTTACTAAAGAAAAGGCAATCCCTGGCGTAATTAAAATTTGCGACAGTTGAAAATTATTTTTTGAATAATTTACTATAGAAAATTCAATCCCTGGCGTAATTAAAATTTGCGACAGTAGAAAATTACTTTTTGAATAATTTACTATAGAAAAGGCAATCCCTGGCGTATTTTAAATTTGCGACAGTAAAAAAATTATTTTTTGAATAATTTACTATAGAAAAGGCAATCCCTGGCGTAATTAAAATTTGCGACAGTTGAAAATTATTTTTTGAATAATTTACTATAGAAAAGGCAATCCCTGGGATATTTAAAATTTGCGACAGTAAAAAATTATTTTTTGAATAATTTACTATAGAAAAGGCAATCCCTGGCGCAATTAAAATTTGCGACAGTAAAAAATTATTTTTTGAATAATTTACTATAGAAAAGGCAATCCCTGGCGCAATTAAAATTTGCGACAGTAGAAAATTATTTTTTGAATAATTTACTATAGAAAAGGCAATCCCTGGCGCAATTAAAATTTGCGACAGTAAAAAATTATTTTTTGAATAATTTAATATAGAAAAGGCAATCCCTGGCGTAATTAAAATTTGCGACAGTAGAAAATTTTTTTTTGCAAAATTTACTATAGAAAAGGCAATTCCTGGCGCGCACTTAAAATTTGCGACAGTATAAAATTATTTTTTGACTAATTTACTATAGAAAAGGCAATCCCTGGCGCAATTAAAATTTGCGACAGTAGAAAATAATTTTTTGCAAAATTTACTATAGAAAAGGCAATCCCTGGCGCACTTAAAATTTGCGACAATATAAAATTATTTTTTGAATAATTTACTAAAGAAAAGGCAATCCTGGCGTAATTAAAATTTGCGAGAGTAAAAAATTATTTTTTGAATAATTTACTATAGAAAAGGCAATCCCTGGCGTAATTAAAATTTGCGACCGTTGAAAATTATTTTTTGAATAATTTACTATAGAAAAGGCAGTCCCTGGCGTAATTAAAATTTGCGACAGTTGAAAATTATTTTTTGAATAATTTACTATAAAAAAGGCAATCTCTGGCGTAATTAAAATTTGCGACAGTAGAAAATTATTTTTTGAATAATTTACTATAGAAAAGGCAATTCCTGCCGTATTTAAAATTTGCGACAGTAAAAAAATATTTTTTGAATAATTTACTATAGAAAAGGCAATCCTGGCGTATTTAAAATTTGCGACAGTAAGAAATTAATTTGTGAGAAATTTACTATAGAAAAGGCAATCCCTGGCGTAATTAAAATTTGCGACAGTTGAAATTATTTTTGAATAATTTACTATAGAAAAGGCAATCCCTGGCGCAATTAAATTTGCGACAGTAGAAAATTACTTTTTGAATAATTTACTATAGAAAAGGCAATCCCTGGCGTATTTAAAATTTGCGACAGTAAAAAATTATTTTTTGAATAATTTACTATAGAAAAGGCAATCCCTGGCGTAATTAAAATTTGCGACAGTTGAAAATTATTTTTTGAATAATTTACTATAGAAAAGGCAATCCCTGGGATATTTAAAATTTCCGACAGTAAAAAATTATTTTTTGAATAATTTACTATAGAAAAGGCAATCCCTGGCGCAATTAAAATTTGCGACAGTAAAAAATTATTTTTTGAATAATTTACTATAGAAAAGGCAATCCTGGCGCAATTAAAATTTGCGACAGTAGAAAATTATTTTTTGAATAATTTACTATAGAAAAGGCAATCCCTGCGCAATTAAAATTTGCGACAGTAAAAAATTATTTTTTGAATAATTTACTATAGAAAAGGCAATCCCTGGCGTAATTAAAATTTGCGACAGTAGAAAATTATTTTTTGCAAAATTTACTATAGAAAACGCAATTCCTGGCGCACTTAAAATTTGCGACAGTATAAAATTATTTTTTGACTAATTTACTATAGAAAAGGCAATCCCTGGCGCAATTAAAATTTGCGACAGTAGAAAATTATTTTTTG
>CAWVNZ010002662.1:0-23055 GCA_963930735.1 Dioctria linearis
TTGATTTTCTGGATCTTTTATACATTATCTACAATAAATAAATGTGTAATAACATTTCCAAGAGTTCGAATAATTCACGCATTTTTTCATCTGTATATCGTATGAACAACGTTAAACGGCAAGTTGAAATCGAACGGAACAATTATGCTCATCGATCGAAATGGATCGAATCAAATCGAACTGAATCGGATCGAAGCGGTGGAATTGTGTTTGGCACTTTAGTTGGTGATGATTTGTGAACAAGACGGGTTGAATCGAGAATAGGTTTCCTTCAGTGAGAAAAAGTACCAAAAATTCAATTGCTGGTGCATTATATTATATTTGGATTTCACTTCCAGTCAATTTTGTTCAAGAAAGAATTTTTTGGGATTCTCCGGTATATATTCATTAATCATTAATTTTTGGTGACAAGTTTCAAGTCTTGGTTTGACTCATCAACAGGTCCCAAATAGCGAAATTGGGTGATTTGAAAAACAAATGAAAGTTTGAGAAAAATAGAAAAAACAATTTTTTTTTATTTATTAAAAAATGTAAAAAATTTTTAAAGAAGCAGATTCATTCGAAGCGAATCGAACCTGTATACGCCACGCAGTGGGCTGAAAAATAAAGAAGAAAAAGGAAGAAGAAGCGTTTCGTGTCAGCAGAAAATCTTCCACTCATCGGTGCAGCTTTTTTCATTTTTTCATTTGTTTTTCAAATCACCCAATTTCGCTATTTGGGACCTGTTGATGAGTCAAACAATAACAATAACAAATTAGAGCATTTTTTTGTTTTTGCTATATACCGGAGAATCCCAAAAAATTCTTTCTTGAACAAAATTAAGTTTAACCCGGTAAAATGTCCAACAGAGTAATCTTTTATTTATTTCCAGTAAAGGAAAAGTAGCAATTGGGTTTCATATTAAAAACACAAAACAAAAACAAGTATGTATCAGAGGTCACTGTACTCACCCCAGCACGTACAATGGAAAGGCCATTAGGTTACCTGATGCTTTAGTGGAGTAACGGATCGGATACAACAGGGTGCACCCGCAGCAACAACTGCATAGTCAGCGATGGAACATTCCCACCAACAGATATCCGGCATCTACTAAATGCGATCCTCTTTTTCTTTCTCATAAGTAAGTAATACATTTTATATATATACATATACTGATTTGTTTTTCTTATATCACAAACTTACCTATAGTGCATATTATCATATATTTGACGTCTTTTTTCATTACGCATTTTATTATATATACCTACATCACATAGTCCTAAGTTAGGGTAGCAGGGCGTACCTCAGCGGTACCGTAGTTTAAGGAAGCTATACAGCAAGATGGAATCGCTGAATTAACTAAAAAAATTCACATGACTATTTTTCTTTCTTTCTTTGTTTCACATTTGAATACAGTACCTACTCACTTCCAGTTACGTGTTAAGCATCCATATTAAGTAAGCTTCTTCCAATCAAGGGTGAAGGGGTGACCAGGAGACATTAGTCCCTAACACACACGTATGGGGCCAAGGAAAATAGTGTGGCTTTGGAGGCTTAGCCAGCGAGGATGAGTTCGTTCGAGCCCAACTAATTCGCAAATTTGGAGACCCCACTCCATCTGGGACTCCATCTCTCCCTCTTTCTCAAGGCTTTTTTCAACCGATTCTCCGGGTGCTTAGTTCAATTGTTGCAGCGTTGGCAAGAGTTTCTTTTTACCTTCTTTTCAGATTTACACCATTATTTCAGACTTTGGTTTTCAGGTTTGACAAGAAAGTCGGTCCCAGCAGTTTCATCAGTCCGTCCGTTCACCGGTCTGTCTGTCTGCTCAGTTAATTCAAGCTATCTCGTATGCACAGCTATCGAGCATCAAGGATTGTGGATAAAAGAACCACCCAAGCCGGCTAACCGCTAGCTGCATATTTGTTGTACTGCCACCAACAATAATCTGGCTATTTTTTTTGCAGCTGGATGGATCAGCTGCAGTATCTATCTATATCCAGGTGAAAGGGGACATTTATAAAAAAAATCCTATGAAATTGTTACTGTCCGACGAACCGTTCTAGATGTAGTTAGATGAGAAAGACTACGTTAACGGTCCAACTTTCATAGAGGGGTGACCACATAATATTACAAACGGGCATTCACCTAGGATATCGTAAGAATTGGTCTTTGACCAATTCAATGTTTTTCCTCTTTTTTGAAATAATATGTTGAACGCACCTGAAATAAATAATAAAAAACATTAGAAGAAATCTATTAAGTATTTCTAACTTCCCTTAGATTCTCCTGATTCCTCCAGTTACAGCTGCAGGTACATCCACCACCACAGGAATGCATCTGAAATGAAAAAGTATAAACAAATATTAGTTTAAAGCAACTAATATAACACAGTAGCAGATAAAAAACTATTGAAATAAGCAAATTACATGCAGACTGCCAAGAAACCAATTTCTTGGCAGTACAACAACAAAAACATGCAAAATTCAAATAGTGCAATTTGTGTGCAAAATTCATATGCTCTGCATAATAAACATTTCCAAAACATGCAAATATGTTTAAATATGCAAAACATAAAACATTGCAACACGCACATACATTATAATTAATGAAATGCAACAATTTATGCCATTGTTGACATTTCAAAATTCACCTTTCCAACATGAATAATTATCAGAATTTACATATTTCCTGCAAATTATTCATGCTGGAACTTATACACAATTAATAATAAACACTTAAATAGTGATAAAAGACACTTACCTGGCTAATTAATCCATGAATTGTTTTAAAAACACACAAAACGACACGGCACTTTCACATAAAATTGTCGCGTTCGCGACTGTCAACTTGACACGGTGAAAAGCTGATTTTATGAAGTTGGCGGCGCGCTACCTGTTGGTAATACTTAAAAACCGCGAAAGTTACCAGGTAAACAAATATTCTCGAAAAAAGGTAAAATTAATTCCCATAATAAGTGGGAAAGAGAAAGAAGTGGAAACGAGATGCAAGAAAAATGAGAAATATTTGCGTTCAACAGTGGAAATTGTCATAATATGACAGGGAGCCGCCATCTTGATAAATTTCAGAAAAATTAAAATATCTCAATAAATGAAATACGAAAATTCATAGATAATTCATAATAAATTAATTGAAGGAAATTGGCACATTTTGACATAAGTATACAAGTCAAGCAAAGTCGAAAAATATTACATTTATGCTTAATTTGCATTTTTCTTGTGGAACGTATGTAAAAATGGCCCTTTAGAGCCTATAAAAAGGGGGCACTGAGATAGGGCAAACACCCTATCAAAAAAATCCCAAATCCCAACCTATCCATTTTCCGATTCCTTCCCAAACTCAAAAACCGCTTCTAAAGCAACAATTACATTAATACAGCTGGTCGTCACGCAACAAGCTGTAAAACAAAGACATCGCGTAATTAATAGTTTTATATCTTTTTCGGACAGTTAAAGTGTTAATGTAAAATAAAGTCATAGGTGAAGTCAAGGCCAAAACTAAAGCCTGTAGGAACATGTTAAGCAAATACCCCGGGATATCGGTTCAGTTAAAATCGTCATAGTTGAAATTAGTATCGTTAATCGCGTAAGATCTGGATTTGGATTTGGATTTTGGATTTGGAAAAAGGGGGCAATTCCTAAGATCTCTCTCAGTTTTTCGACAGCGATCACCAGTGTAGTTCAATCAAGTTTTTCAAAGTTCTAGTATCCGATCAAGTAATCATAAATATTTTTCATTTTCAGCAATTAAGCATAAAATAAAAAGTGCCATATTTAAGGTACAATATTATACATGCTGGAAATTGGTGTGCAATTGGTGCTGGTAAGGGACATAAAGTTTTTGTTGGATGTGGACTTCAGATAAGTATTGTGTGATACTAATTAGTGTATAATTTAAATAAGTTTCTTGCATAAACTTAAGCACATGTCAAATCTGGCATTTTAAGAATATATGCAACGAAACAAAATAGTTAAGTAATTAAGTTACAATAAGCTCAAAGTGAATTAAAAAATAAGTGTATAAAGTGCAACACTTAGAAAAGACTACAAATTGCATTTAGTTGAATATATGCCAAATTACGGCATAATAACTACATATGCAATCGAGCAATTAATGAACAGAATTAAATTAGTGAATTTATAAATTTGAGTGTTTCGCATTAGAATTATTCAATAAATACAGCATTAAACATAAGCACACATGTCTTTTTTTCATACCGCTACACTGTCCACCTAAATGCCGTAATCTAGCTGTAGTTATCGATTGCAGCTACATTACAAAACATAATATGTACTCTTATTGATCACAGATCATGGAGGGTAAAAACCTTTGACAAACTTGGAACAATTAAAAGTTATGCCAAAATTAAAACAACTGACAACTCACAATGTACTGGCTGAGCTAAAAATAATTTTCAAGTGCAATTAGTAAATGTACAAAGAAATAATTACTGGCGACGCGAACAAAATTAATAATCCTTTAAAGACGCTGACCTACATTTTGGGTGCTTTCGGATATTTATCATACCAAAATGAAGAGTTTTCAGTGATTCTTAAAATCAGTCGCCCCAATTATGGAATTCGAGTCAACTGAAACTGAAAGTGACTAGGTTGTGGAAATAAATAGGGAACATTTTTAATTAAATACGAAAATGAGTCAAGTTATCTGGAAAACAAGGTCCTTGATTTGTTGAGAGCACTGCTTTTTTGTAGTCATTTTCATGTATACCTAAATATTTGTAAATTTACTTTATTTCCATGAATCGGCAACATAAATACTAGTCTAGATTTATTATACAGACTTAACCTAAAATTTTCTATGTACTGGTGTAAAACAAAAAAAACGGATCTTTTACTTTAATGCATATAATACCCCATTATTTAAGACTGCAAAATGTCCGGTTCCTAATCAAAGGTCACAGGAGTTAAACGGACTGATAATCCATTCAATAAAAATTACTATCGGAAAGGAGCTGATTGAAATTAAATATTTCTCTTGAACCTGGAAATCAACAAATATCTGAAATAGAAGAAACACGAGTGATTCCAAATGGAAACCTAATCAAGCCCACGGAGCAAAAAATAAGGCAATCAAAGCAAAGAAATGCATTTAAAAATACCTTTCTGAATATGTGGTGAAAATATGTGAGGAAGTATCCAAAAATATGTATTTTCGAAACTTTTCGGTCGAAGTTATATATTCAACGGAGTTGTTGGTTATTATCCTGCAAAAATGGAGTACCAGTAAAACGACGACGATCAAAATATGATCCGATTAGATCAGAAACTCGAAAATATCACGTAATTGTGAATGGTTAAAAAATTCCAATATGTTTACAGTTTATTCTAAAATTTTTAAATATTTCCAGTGCTCTTATTAACTACACCATGATTTACACCGTGATTTACTAACCTTTAATTATATTTTAGCTAATAATATAAACTTTCATGACCCTGATGACAAAACTTTGTGAACCTAACCTGACTCAGATAAGTATTACATATTTATTTAAATATAAGAAATTTTCTTTGACCAATCATGTCAAACCTAAAGATGGAGAGAATTAATCTTTTTTAGGTTTGACATAATTGGACACCCTCTAGCAAGTGTTCGATCTCCCGGAACACATACATAGTAGGGTATCTGACGAACGAAAATTGTTCAGCAGTACTGAGGCCCTATCCAGAATGTCCCGTAAGTCGACGTCAACCCGGAATCCGGTGATAAACCAAATCATAATAGTTACCAGAAAAATATAAAAAAATCTAAATCATATATAGTTATATCATATATTATAGACATTTCTTTGTCTTTCGAGAAAATGTACACCCTGTGATGGTTTTTTAGCTCCTGTTGCTACAAATCTTTACTTTTTTCAATTTTCTTTTTCTTATGTAATCCCGAATAGTGCTTATGTAACCTGTTGCTTTCAATTCTAAGCCAACTGCTCCAGCTTGGCAGAAAATGTCACATTTTGCCGAACCAAGAATAGAAAATTAATATTTCACCCAACTTTAACTGACTGTAATGAAAAAAAATGTACTACGCCAGTTTGGCAAGTAACTTTAAAAGTTGGCGCATTTAATAAGGATTCTAAAATGGTATGATACTTGCTACATTATTTCTTAGATTACGGGAAAAAAAATGTTTTCTTCAAGAAACCCAGTTTCGAAAAATTTCTTTTTACCTACTAAAAATCATTCTAGTGTACCCAAAGCTTGCCGTAAGACCGTAACTTTAAGATTTTAGTTTGAGTGAGACGGAGAGTCATTACGTGAAGTGTGAGTGAGATACATAGATATGAAGAGCAATTGCCAAACAGGTCAGGAAAGGGAAATTCAACTATTGGAGCTAGGTGCTGCTCAAGTTCATGTGCAAATGATGCAGAAATTTGCCTCAGGATAAAACTTCAGTCAACGTGCAGATTTGGCCCTTTCGCAAGATTATTTAAAAGTCATCACCACAAAATAATTAATGCAGGAATAAAATGGAACAATATGTGTGCAGAACAACGAAATAATTAAAATGATCGCATGAAATATGTATGTACACTGGACAACTAGATCATCTTTTTTAATACTACTTATTGAATCCAAAGTGGATTCAACATGCACAACCCAGTTTCGCGGATACAAGATAACTTTTCAACAAACCACCAAAGACATTGACACTGATAACGTGGCCAATTCACAAAGAAGAATTGCACTTTTCAACACTTAGCTTAAATTTTTTTCTTCTTTCCTTTGGCTTTTACCTCAGCTGAAGACTCTTCGGGATTTATAAAGATCACCACATTTTGCTTAGGGATGCTCTAAAATTTTATTTTTGAAATGTTTTGCAGCTTGGTTCTCTGGGCGGTTCACTGGAAGATATTCGTTCTGTTTTATATGTATATCGTCCATATACAAGAGTAAGTGCGCCTTATGACTTCGAATCGCTCTATCTAATTCGCATTTGCGTATATTAAACCCTAAGACACCACGTAAGTGTGCACCTCCTATGGTTGCGATTGACGAGTGGTCTCTGGCGTCACCTCACTATATTAATAGATTGTTGTAGTCAATATCTTACTCAGACTAAAATAATGCTTAACCCTGACCAAATTTCTGTTGCAAAATAGACGAAATAGCGCTAATTTTACTTTATAACTAAAATTAGTCCTTGAAATATGGCGACCATATATTACGCTCCCAGAAGAATTCCCAGCCGCAGAAGCAAGATTTAAACTATCTTATGCTAGAGATTTGTTTAGAAGTGTAATTCAATGCTTTAAGGATAAATATTGAGTTGAAAAGTGCAATAAAAATTACAGAAACATTTTTCAAATTTTTTATTATGTATTATGGCCACCCACAAAGTCCTACGTGACGTGTCTTTTGTGCGGTTATTGGTAGATTGTTGGAAATATATAAAATTCCTTGCTCATCTTCTCCCGAAACCTGGTTTAATTTGATGATAACTAAAACGTCATGGCTTCTTCACACGTTTAATGTAGTATTCATTTAAGAAACGCAAAAAATTTGTATATTAAGCGAAAAATTCTATGCTATTTTCATATTTTCTGTTTTTTACTTTCTCGTCCTGGTGCAACAACATTTTTCATTACCAAATTTACGATTTTTATATCTCGATGATATGGATATAGAATCAGTTAACAGGGTTCCTAGATCCTAGATCCGCTGTTATGATATTTAGAAATTTCACTCGAAGGATTATGGGACTGAGGCTGATAAAGATTCTTGCAAACAACCGTACAAAAATACTGTGAGGAGCATCGCTTTGAAACACATATTGTTCGAAAATATTTTAATGAAAGTCACATCTACATTGTACAGCATCTGACTGCAAACTTTGCAACTTTTTTAAAAGAAACGAAAACGGTATTAAGGGAGAGGAACTATAAATATATTTGAGCGAGTGATGGAAAAGTATATCTGAGAAGATCATAGACCTTTGTAAATTACACAGATTTCCGATTTACTTAAATTAATTGCTTAGTATCATTATGTTTTTTCCTTACTGTTTTATTTACATATAGTTAGAAAATTTTATTTTTCGAAATGAATGAATTAATAAACTCCTCAGACAGTGCAGCTAATGTTGTGACTCAGGTACCTTTGCCCCGAATCACAACCATAAAACCGATACATCAATATATCGTCCAATACGATATACTGATGTACCATTAATTGACCCTGAAAAAAACATTTCAATTTAAATTTCATTCAAAATCTCATTCAAAATTTAAAATGCATTTAGAAATGCATTCCCATATTATAACAAAATGTAATTTAGCATAAATTGCATTTTGTTATCAGACATACATTCCAGTCGCACGGTATGCATACTTACCTACATACAGTGTCTTTTTACATTTTTTCCGTATGTACACTGTACATACGTACATTACTTACTTAATCCAATCTAATTGTATGTACATACATACATACAATTATCACAATTATTCGCGCCCTCTTAAAATTAATATTTCAAGACGGGCGCACAAGTGCATATCGGATTACAGTTTTCATTGACTTTTTGCATTTTCTCACGTACGTTTTTTCAACGTCGTGAGAAGACAATAAAAGAAATAAAAAGGCTTTTGAAACAATCGTGGGTACAAATTAAAGAAAAAATTATCAAGAAAGGAGGAAAGTTACTAACAGAATATATATATAGTGGTTATCAAATAAATATACAAAAAAAATTAGAAATTGTTAAAGCAAAATAAATATCGAAAAGTTGGAAATAGTTAATAGAATCTTCAAAAAGGAGGTGAAAATTACAATTAGAAAATAAATATAGAAATTATAAAGAAATTATTAAGAAAGATTATAAGTTGTTAACAAAAAGTGTTAATAGAAAATTATTAAGAAAAGGGGATAAATTAATAATAAAATTTTTTTGAAAGTGATAATAAATTTGGAAAACAGACTGTTTGACTAATTAAATCTAAATATCTAAAAAGATCTCCAAGGTCGATTGCTCTCCACCCCGAGCACGGCACTCAGACCATAACATTTTTGGTGGCAGCGGTATTTTTTTTCCTCGAATCAGTGACTATAAATAAATAAATTAGATAAAAATAAAGAAAATAATAAGTTGCAAAAACTCAAACCAACAATAAATAATAAACGGCGCTAATAAATACAAATATCAAAGAAGATAAATATATAAAAGTAACAACAATAAATAGAACATTTC
Source organism: Dioctria linearis (assembly GCA_963930735.1). NCBI lineage: Eukaryota > Metazoa > Arthropoda > Insecta > Diptera > Asilidae > Dioctria > Dioctria linearis. Next base: position 9,202 of record CAWVNZ010002662.1, read on the forward strand.
TACAAAATACATAACACATAATAGAAAAAAAAATAATAAGCCCGGGTACCCTAAAAAGGGTGCTTAGAGAAATAGAAATAATAGCAAATATAATAATGAAGTCTGAGGTCCAGAGCGCTCACCGTGGGACCCAAGGAGGCTTCATCCCTGCTTCACTAAGACGATTCCCAGAAGGAAGACTACAAGAAATCGTCGTCCCGGACGCGCGACGTATCTTCACTATCATCATCATCATTATCTTCATTCCTCAGCAACATTATCAAAAACGAAAACGCCTGACAAAGGACTCCAAATATTATATTCCTAGCAACGTCATCTACAGCTATCGGAACTAAAAGTAAATACTTGGATAAATACTAAGGTAGAATAAAATAAGTAAAAAACGAGTTTTCAAACAAAACTTAGGACAAGCCGCATGAAAAAGTAGAAAATAAACTTTTCTTCACACACAGAGGTGGACTCAGATTTATTGATTGGGACATTTCTCTTGAATATTCTTTCTCTTCATGAATCAAATCACTTATTACCTCTGATTGATCATACTAAAATATATCGGTGATTGTCAGCGAATAAAATTTGAGTCCACCTCTGTGTGTGAAGAAAAGTTTATTTTCTACCTTTTCATGCGGCTTGGCCTCAGTTTTGTTTGAAAACTCGTTTTTTACTTATTTTATTTTCTGCCTTTTTCACGTTAACTAAATTATTATTACGTGCTGCATGGAGATATTTTATGACGGCTGAAAAGACACTGATTTACAAGTTTTTCAAAACATTTATTCGAGTAAAAATTATTATGCAACTCATTTCGCTCTACAACTTTGTCTTAGGTTGCAAAACGCTCAAACGCTTCCTTGGTCGGAAAACCTCCGGAAAAGCGTTTTACATGAATTTTCCTCGATTTTTTCTGCAAGTTTTCACCATTGTCGGAGAGAAAGTAATGATGCCAGTTGATAGGGAACTTGATCCTGCATAATTTAGAAAACTTTTTTACCGGCAAATTTTCCGGAAAAGTCGGAAAATTCCGGAAAATTTTTCGGAAAAATCGGAAAACTCTGCATTTTTCCTGAAACGGATTTATCACTAATCATATTTGTACCAAATTTTCGAATGATTTTTCCCGATTTTCCGGGATTTCCATGGAAATTTCCGGTTCAAATTTTGATAGATTCAATTGTCACGCGACATGAACCTGTGTGCCAAATTTCAGCTCGCTGTGATGACGAAAAGTGGGTCTACGAGAGTGTCGAAAATAGTAAAGAAATAGACAAATTCGTGTACGAGTTAAAGGGAATGGCTGGCCTCAAAAAGAAAACAATTTTTTCTGTTTTTGTTACAAAAATTTTCCTGATTTGTGTACAAATTTTTATTTTTTGCGTGTGTACGCAAAATACACTACTCCACGAAGAGACTTCTGCGATAAGACTTCGTGAACTTGCTGGCCAGAGGACTTTGATAAACCAATAATCAATCCCCCGCAATAGAAATTCTTAAGTCTATTGATCAGGAGAAAGATTTTGGTTGGAGATAGAAATTTTGATGCAACTGCTCATTTTATTTGATTGCAAGAAGATTAAGACATTTTCTAAAAAAAAAAGTTTTCTTTTCATATTGCACCAAAAATTTAGATTTTTTTTTAACTGCAAAAGCTTTTTTGAGGCCATTCCCTTTAACTCGTACACGAATTTGCCTATTTATATATTTCTTTACTATTTTCGACACTCTCGTAACCCACTTTTCGTCATCACAGCGAGCTGAAATTTGCGCACGGGTTCATGTGGCGTGACAATTGAATCTATCAAAATTTGAACCGGAAATTTCCATGGAAAACCCGGAAAATCGGGAAAAATCATTTGAAAATTTGGAACAAATTTGATTAGTGATAAATCCGTTTCAGGAAAAATGCATCCGGAAATCGCGGGAAATCATCGGACAAATTTTCATCGATATGATTAGTGATAAATCTGTTTCAGGAAAAGTGCAGAATTTTTCAATTTTTCTGGAATTTCCGGAATTTTCCAACTTTTCCGGAAAATTTTCTGACAAAAAAGTTTTATAAGCTACGCGGAATCATTTTTTTCCCGTCCTACTGGCATCAATACTTTCTCTTCAACAATCATGAAAACGTGCATGAAAAATCGAGGAAAATTCATGTAAATTTTTAAAAAAAATTCATAGTAATCGGAAAAGTCTGTGGAAAGCATGGAAAATCGGGAAAATTCATGTTATATGGGATCAAGTTGGAATACAGCTAAAAAGCGCGGTTTAAAACATAATATGAATTTCAGAAAACCGTTGTTGTACATCAACGATTTGATACTCGAAAATTTTTTGTTTTCGGATCGGCACCAAATATGACTTAAAAATTGTTTTAAAATATCTCCATGCAACACGTAATAACAATCTAGTTTACGTGAAAAAGGCAGAAAATAAAATAAGTAAAAAACGAGTTTTCAAACAAAACTGAGGCCAAGCCGCATGAAAAAGTAGAAAATAAAGTTTTCTTCACACACAGAGGTGGACTCAGATTTTATTTGCTGACAATCACCGATATATTTCAGTATGATCAATCAGAGGTAATAAGTGATTTGATTCATGAAGGGAAAGAATATTCAAGAGAAATGTCCCAATCAAAAAATCTGAGTCTACCTCTGTGGGTGAAGAAAAGTTTATTTTCTACGTTTTCATGCGGCTTGGCCTCAGTTTTGTTTGAAAACTCGTTTTTTACTTATTTTTTTTCTCCCTTTCCCATTGCGTCAAAAAAAATAAAAAAGATTAAATTAAAAATTTTTTCCAGTTGCATAGAAAAATTAAAAAAATTTTCTTTTTGGAAAAGGAATTAATTCAATTTTTTTTTATTTCTTATTGCTACATTTTTTCCCCTCTTTCCTTACATTTAAGTCCCAATTTTATTTAAAGGAAAATATTTACGCACTGTTGTTGAGAGTCTCAACCAATTTGTGCACGTACTTTTACCACATCTTCTATACTGCAATGACACATATATATATTTAATTATAATTAAAAGCAAACTTTTTCCTTACCTCTTTTATAAAAATTTTATTAAATTTTATCCTAAATTTCAACCCAATTCTCCGACTTATACCAAACTAACATTGAGATATAAACAACTCATTCTACTTTACATACAGTTTTACAACATTTTCATGTCTTATCTAATCATACATATATTTAATTATAATTTACATAAACTCAATTTCCATTTTATCGCATCCCATCTGTCGATCCCAGTTTGTTATCTTACTTATGATAACTACCTCAAAGATCTACGTGAACTTTTAAAACTTATACCAAATACATATTCGCGAATAAGAATCAACCAAGGTAAATTCTTACAGATTCGATTTGATTTAGTTATTTCGCAAGTTATTAGAGCACTACATTCTCTTATATTAATATAGATACAATACATTTTTCAACAAAATCCACCCTATACGACTTTTCAGAATTAAATTTCTTTCAACCTGCTGTTTAGCAGTTGCAATACATACAGCTGAGTACATTTAAAATTGACAATCACGTGTTTTTGTCTTCATGTTAGCGTATACACCTTAATTTTTGCTGAACAATTTTTTCCCCTTTTTCCTAATTTTTACATCTTACATACATAACAACATGACTGAAGAAAACAAATCTTTCGATGAGCTCTGCTTGTCGCAGGTCCCAAAAACGGCAGAAATTAGACAAATTCTGGCTGATTATCACAGAGCGAATAAAAGTAAAAGGACTTCAGAGTTTACTTCTGGAAAACTCCAACAGTTAGAAGAAGTATGGGCTTCATTCGAAAAAATTGAAACCCTGATTCAGGATCATGATGAATTCGATGAAACTCATGATTATTTCAAACAGTCATGCTATGACAAGACGGAGGACTGGTATAATCTTACCAAGGTAACTCTATCTGATAGGCTGAAGTCCATATAAATCCACACAGAGCGCACAAATAACCCATTTTATATTCCACGCCCCAAGACTGCACAGAAAACATCTGCAGCTGACACGCAAGACAATACAGACAAAGACCAGTCAAATACAGTACGGTTCAGACTGCAGGATCATAGGGAAAAGTCTATATGACGAATTGTACAATCGATCAATTTTAATTCATTATCAACTGCGACACAGACATATCTGACACAAAAGATCAATTCATTACACAAATACTGGGATGATTTTGAGGCCACCCATAGTGAAATAATTTCATATACCGGCCCTAATGATTTGGAGCATGACTATTTCAAAAATGATGTTTACACCGTGGTAGAAACATCATACACAGACACGATAATTGCGCTTCAAGAGCAAATCGACTCTTGAACCCAAAACGTATCGAATAATACACATAACTTCACAGACCAACATCATAATGTCTCCTTTAGAGACCAATCTACCATCTTTCTATCCGAAGCTAGATCGTTAATTCCTAGTTTTGCTGGAAACCCTAAGGTTCTCCACAAATTCATTTCAAGCTGTGATGATATATACGCAACAGCAACGACGACAAAAATACTCCCTCCTTAGCTTAATAAGGAGTAAATTATCTGCAGATGCATATGATATTTTTAGATAGAATCAAGTTGAAGATTGGCCTACCTTAAAATCAATTTTAACTCAAAATTTTGAGGTAAAAATTCCCAGAACTACGCTACAGTCTCAATTAAATAATTCTAAACAGAGAATAGGGGAAAGCATGAAAGATTTCCTACAGAGACTTAACACAAGTCTATCCAAATTAAATGAAGCACCAAACTCATATATAAGCAATAGAGATCTTTTAAAGTCCATTTTAAAAGATAATGAGTGTCAAGCAGTGAGAGCTATAGAGGATGGATTATCCAATCCACAACTACAGACTTTAGCCAAAGTGCGTTCGGAAAAATCTTTTTCTGCATTAAAATCGCACATTTTGGAACGTGCATCACGCTTAAAGCAGAAACAACCCAACTTTCAAACGTATAATAAGGTAAAGCAAAATTCCTTTCAAAGTATAAATAACAACTTACGTTGCTTCAAATGCAATAGACTAAGGCATGTTGCTTCAAAATGCCTAGTCATACAACGATCTATGGAAAACTTTAACACCATCCAAAAAACACATTCCCAATTGCAACGTCATCCAGATTTTAAGAATGCTACATCTCCGTCACAGGTCCCTAGTTGTCGATATTGCCATCGGATGGGCCATTCTATTGAAGAATGCAGGACAAGAGCTGCAAATAATTTCCGATTTAACGACAATCAAGGATTTCAGAATAATTTCCAAAAAGTAAACACAGCTCCGAAAACAAGCACGGCTGATAGACAGCCACAAAACAGGAACTGGCAGCAGCCAGTAATCCGAGAAAGTCGAACTCCACCACCGAGATATAATAATGCGAATATCTCGGCAAGATCTCCTTCTCCAAATAGGAAGAATAGTAGAACTGCATCGGCATCCAGGCAGGGAAACTGGATGCAGCGGGGGTCAATTTCGGCAACCCCTCGCACATACAAACAAAAGCACAAATTCGCAGGATTCCCGAGATAATATCGACAAAGGCAACAACAAATTAATTCGTATCCCCGTCCAAATAAATAAAAATTCACTAACGCTTTCTTTGCCTGTCGACTTCTGTTCTGCTCCGAAGCTTACCTTTTTGATTGATACAGGAGCAGAGATCAACTTAATAAAACTCCATCCATTAAAGCCAGACAATATCTGCTACAGAGATGCTGTCTGCAATGTCAATACGTTATTTACAGAGTCCACTTCTACAGAAGGACTCATCTTCGCGAAATTAAGTCTGGAATCTGCGCAGAATAACTCCATCCTAGAGCACCCATTCCAATTAGTGGGAAATAACTCCATATTCTCATACGATGGCCTGCTTTGTTATGACTTTTTATCTCGATACAATGCTAGTATCAATTATAAAATAAATACATTTCTTTAGAAATAAACAATCCAAATAAATCTTATCCGTATGAACAATACTATTCAAATTATCCAAATGTTTATGTGAAAAGCGAAGATCCAGAAAAGAGGTCCCAAACAAAAAGTCTATTATATACGGAGATAACATTCTCCGATATAAATACTGATACAAATCTATCTCCATCGATTGCTTCGAAAAGCAATGCAAATCGATCGCCAGCAAATGCCTCACAAGAAATGAAGCATAAAGGTAAAAATCTATCTCCATCAATAGCCAGAAAAAAGGCTGAATTAAATATAAATCAATCTCCATCCAAAGCTTCATAAGATATGAACCAAGAACGTAAAAGTATATCTCCATCTACAGCCGCACAAAAGGCTGCATCTAGTAAAATTCTCTCCTTCATCAATAGATTCACATAAAGTGAATTCCAAGGTAAAATCAAAGAAGTCAACGAATTTCAATAACGTTTTATCTGCTTCAAATTCTATCGAGTCGGAATCATCGAATAACTCCTTCAAAATTCCACAAAAGTTGGAATTATATCTCCTTCCTACTAATCATCCCAAAGAATCGGATCACTTAAAAAAAGTCAAAAATTCCGGCTGGATCAGAGTTCGTTATTGAAATTCCAACTCCTTCTATTCAACATCAATCGGTATGTTTTAAGAAGGATTTAAGGCCAGGTTTATTTGTTGGAAACTCGATCGTCGAACCAGTCAATGGTATGGCAAAAGTCCTTATCCTCAACTCAAATGAGGAGGACGCCGATCTGGGCCCTTACGAGGTGAATCCAGTTTATCAAGACTTGGACGACTTTGTGGTCATCTCCACAGACTCTGACAGAGATCCAATTAAGAGCAGAATAAATAAATTGCAAAACCTTATCAAATATCTGTAGGCAATTCAACGATCTCTTCTTCATAGAAGGGGATTTCCTTTCATATTCAAACGCGATTACCCACAAAATCGAGACCCCCCAAGACAAACCACCAATTTACACCAAGCCTTATAGACTTCCTGAAGTAAGCCGAGCTGAGATAAACCGGCAAATACAAGAAATGCTTGAATCAGACATCATCAGACCTTCACATAGTCCCTGGAATTCTCCACTTCTCCTGGTTCCTAAAAAACCAGTTGAAAATGGAAACAAAAATTGGCGAGTAGTGGTAGACTTTCGTCGTATGAACGACATTTGGCGATGCGTACCCACTGCCTAATATCACTGATATACTAGACCAGTTGGGGAAGTCGAAATATTTTACCACACTCGACTTAGCCAGTGGATTTCACCAGATAAAAATGGACTCGAAGGACAGGGAGAAAACTGCCTTTAGCACACCCTATGGCCACTACGAATACAATCGTATGCCATGTTGTATACCTAAAAAGAGGTTAAAAATGAGAATTATAATTAATAAATTATCATTCATGCATAATATGTATGTAGAAGCTAACCATGCTCAAAACTTGGTTAGCTTATCTCTCTATATGTCGAAGAAATTGCCATCAGTAATTTCTTCACATTCCTTTATTAAAAACAAAAAGTATTTCCCAGAAAACGACTTGGGAAAAATAAAAGTTTTAAATTTCAACCCAAGTCGTTTCGATAGAAAAAAAAGCCCCACGACAAATTTTACCTTCAGTAAGATTTGTCGTAAATACGATATGTATGTACACATATGCATACATACATATCGGGGCATAAAATTTTACGTCGGTGAAGACTGAAACGATCAAGTTTTCACCGAAAAAAGCTCTTATCAGCAAATTGTCGCGAGCTGCATACATTGTGATCGCAACAATGTATGCACGATAGCACGACGATGGTTGGATTTATGAAAATATCAAATTTCAATTCCAACCATCGCTCGTCGCGATAATTCTGGGCATGTTTAAACATGCCCAGCGGTAAATAATTTTCTCAGGATAGGAATGCTAATTAAGCACTTTCCTATCCTGAACCACAAGACTTACGATTGAAAAATCTAAGTCTCGGGGTAGTCGGTTTTTGAGTTCTGATTTCGGCACTTGGTACGCGCGGTCTCGGTGAATTTTGAAAAGAAACGTTTTGTAAAGTACAAAAGGTATTGAAATAGAGTAATGTTAATTTTAAAAAGGAAATGATATGGAAAATACACGGTGTATTGAAATAGAGTAATGTTAATTTTACAACGAATACAAAGTGTATAAAAAAAAAGAATATATCAAAGCATTTGTAAGGAAAAGCAAATGATTGTAGTTAAGCAAGCATTGTGAAATAAAGGTGTTGAATAAGAATAATATAATAACACTCTGCTTGTTATCAAAGTGATCCCCTGAAGGAATACAAAACAAAATTCGTCTTGTTGATGGTGAGTCCAGGTCAATATATATATATACATAAATACATTGATAGGACCCCGAGGAAGATATATAACAGCCATTTGGTTTAAAAGGAGCCCCTGCTACCTTTCAGCGAGCCATGAAGAATGTTCTTTCTGGACTTCAAGGTATGTATTGCTTCGTATACATGGACGATATTGTAGTCCATGGATACAATCTCAAATATCACAATTCCAGACTCACAGCAGTATTTAGCCGTCTCCGCAACTTCAATTTGAAACTCCAACCCGGCAAGTGCCATTTCCTAAGGAAAGAAATATAATACATTTTACATAAATTACAGAAAATGGAGTCAAACCAGACCCTGCAAAAATAAAATCAGTTCAGTCATATCCCAGACCCAAGAAGGACAAAGATATTAAAGCCTTCCTTAGTTTCGTCTGTTACTATCGCCCCTTTATACCAAACTTTTCAAAAATAGCTAAACCACTTACAAATCGTTTAAAGAAAGATATCCCCTTCAAGCTCGACGCAATTTGTGATGAAGCATTTTGCGAATTGCGAAACAAATTAATTTCAGCACCGATCCTATCTTATCCCAATTTCGACAAAGAATTTTTTGTCACCTCCGATGCCAGTGACTACGCCATCGGAGCTGTTCTTTCACAAGTCGATGATCAAGGAGATCATCCAATCGCCTATGTGAGTCGAGCTCTCAATGGTGCGGAGACTCGTTACTCAACTATAGAGAAAGAGCTCTTAGCTATCGTTTTCGCAGTTGAGATCTTCGCTAATAAACAAATAAACATCAAACTCCATCAAGATTCGATTAAATATTTATCCGACATTAATGACATCGAATAAGTTTTAAAAGATTTTCATTCACTACCGACGGGAGGCCATCATGGAGTTTCCCGTACTATTAAAAGAATTAAAAAGCAATTCTACTGGCCTGGCATGTCAGACGATATTATCAAATACGTAAGGAAATGTAAACTTTGTCAGGTAAACAAAGTATACAGAAACCCTAAAATTTCAATGAAAATCTCGAGTATGAGCTCCAAACCTTTCGAAAGAGTGTACCTAGATGTTGTAGGACCTCTCCCAATTTCTCATTCTGGAAACAAAACATCCTTACATTTCAAGAAGACCTTTCAAAATGAGGCTATTCCCATAGTCGACACCGAGTCTAAGACATTAGCGGAAGCCTTCACGACAACAATAGTGTGTGGACATGGTATTCCAGAAAGTATCCTAACAGATCAGGGTTCTAACCTCATAAGTGGCATGTTTGCTGAGGTATCTAAATTGCTGAGAATAAAACGACTTAAAACTACTCCATATCACCCTCAAACGAATGGTGCATTGGAGAGAAGCCAGAGAACCTTAGCGGAGTATCTCCGATCTTATATAGCAAAAGATCCACAAGACTGGGATACATGGATTCCTTATGCCATGTTTGTATACAATACCTCCCCTGATTTGAGTACTAACTATACGGATTCCCAGCCGAAATTCCGAATAATTTAAAATCTTCTCCAACCGTTTGCTATAATTATGACAATTATGCAAACGAATTAAAAGCGCGTCTACAGCATAGCTTCAAAATAGCTAAAGACATAGCCATAGCCAATAAAGAAAAATCAAAATTGCAATAAGACAAAAGCTCCGTCCAAAAATCTTTTATGGTAGGCGACAAAGTCCTGCTTAAGAGCAGAGTTCGAGAGAACAAATTCTCACCACTATGGTCAGGTCCGTATGAGAAAATGGAGATTAATTCCCCCGAAAATTCCACTATTAAAACCGATGATAAAAACAAAAGAGTCCATAACAATGACCTAAAACTTTTCTCAGAGTAAAAACTTCAACATCTTCAAATATCATTCAGAGATATTAACATAGTCTCATCTTCCAGGTTTCCAAAATGATACATATAGCATTCATTCTAATTTTCATTCCCTTAATCTACGGCTCAGGAATAGAGGTAAAGCAGCTAAATGCTACTGCAGGCATTTACTTCGAAGAGATTGGCAGAGCCAACCTCTACCCCAACGAATGGTAAATCGTCACCTATTGCGACCTAGCGAATTTTAAATCAGAATTCAACAACATCCAGTTCATCGCCCAACAAATTACAGCGACCAGCCGGAAACTGGACAAACACTCAGCCATGAGCCACACTTGTAACGGTACGTTGTTGCAAATTAACTATATATTAGCAAACATAGAATACAAGAACACGTTACTTGTAACTCAAAATAGGAAACAAAGAGCACTATTTAATGCAATAGGCTCAATCTCTAAAGCTCTCTTCGGCACATTAGACGAAGATGATGCCAAGATTTATGACGAGCAAATCCGTAACCTCACCCTTAACAAAAACTTCCTACTTGCCCTTATGAAAAGCTAAACGGCAATAGTCGAAGCGGCCGCAAATGTTTTCAACAAAACTAAAGCCGCAATTGAAAAGTAATTCATGGTCATGCATAAAAAACTAATATCAATATAGATAGCTACATCATTAATGGAAAACAGAACACTTGATAACAAAATATCAATTAAACTTGAATCTCTTATTTCCTGGCATTCAGATACCAAAATACGCAGTCGGAACTAATAGATATTGTGACAGATTCACGACACGGAAAATTTCATCCTATGATTATATCACCCAAACGAATAGAGGAACTTTTATTATACATCAGGCAGGAATTGCCAAATTCAATGATGCTTCCCATAAACTTCAGAGAAAATATAATCACACAAATTTACAAATTGAGTACAATAGCCGCGAATATCTTCAATAATAAAATAATCATAGAAATCAGAGTCCCCATTCCTTTCAAGGAACCATACCTAATATTCAAAGTAATGCCATTACCTACACTCCTTAACGGATCGTTCATATATATTGAACCAGCAAAGGAATATATACTAATAGACTACTATGGTGAGCACTATATTGAACTAGGATTACATGATATCCTCCATAATTGCGCAACGTTGGATCATATGCATTTCTATTGCAGGATATCATCACCGATCCTTAACGCAAATACAAGAACAAACCAATGTGCAGTGAATCTACTAAAGAAGGAACCTATTACACAAAAGTGAAAAATTCTGATCTTGCGACAGGATTACTATTGGACGCAATTATCACAGCAGAACGCCTGGCTTTTCTCCCTGAAAGGATGCCTCCACATAGACATTATTTGTGAAGATTCCATTAATTCACAAACCCTGCATGGAATAGGAACAATGCACATCAATCCCGGTTGTTATGTTCGCAGCAAGGAATTCATCCTGCACGGACATAACGTAAAAACATCCAAATTCAATTCCCATTTTATCCCAACGATAAACATTTCCAATATAATATGGAATATGACGTCTTCTCCCATGGAAACGCTTATAGAAACAAATAATAAAAAAAATAATAAGAGGAAGACATAATTAAGAAATATAAAAGAAAAAAATAGGAAAACAGAGAAGTAAGAATAAGAGAGCAAATGGTATTATAATTATATACATATCTATATATATATACAATAATTCAATATGATGAGGAATAATTAGGACACTACCTGTAGCATTTAGATATACTCCAATATTCTCTATAACACCGCCTTTGGCATTTTGTATCCTTTAATGTTATGCAAATAAATAAATATTTATATAGAATATAAGCAAAAAGAGCAAAACAACAACAACCACCGCTCCGCAAACCCAAACCTAGAAATAGCAGGTAGAAAAAAATATAATAACACCAAAAACTTATATTGTTGCACCTGTTTAAACTTTATTAATACATAAAGTAATTATGAAAAAAAATGTTCAAACAACATTTAACTTAAACCTATCTCCAGACGGGTGAAAGAGGGCGATGTATGGCGGACGACGCCGCATCAACATCAGATAGGCAGTGAGACCTTCCAATCAGCACCAAGTTGGCCCCTAAACAAATAAATGATTAATAGTGAAACATTTTTTAATGAACAATTGAACTTACCCACTGCTCTAAGCCCCATCTCATATTGGGGCCACAATGAGAACGAGAACGGATGGTACCGAGCAGCCTGCGGGTCACTGCCCCAAATAGTTACTGGTTCCCTGCCAGGACATAGAAAGCGTGAAAAAATAGGTCCAGTCCAGCGCGGCCATATGGATTCAACGTATATCCCACTAATGAATACAGCGTAATATTCGGGAGCACTATATTGCTCCCGAGATAAATTCAACACGACAATCATTTTGGATGTGACCAAGCATACACAATTGCTAGTCATCCGCGACAAGTAAAAATTCATGCACAGCATTTTCTAATCTTAATATTAAAACAACAGCCAACAATCAATCAGTATTACACATTTTTTATCTTAAAATTTCATTTTTTTCTCTTTCTCTTCCACTCTCTTCTAACGCCTGTTTCCAATATTGTTCTATCTGTTCAATCAGCGCATATTATCCAAAGAACATGATAAATTATAAAACCCACCCAAGCGAAAACATATAATAGAGATGTACAAGGAAATAATTGCGTGCGGAGCAGTGAGATGGTTTCGTTGATAAAAAGAAATATGCCGATCGCTCTTATGAATGTAATAAATTAATGATAAACGACCATTTATGATAAATTTTAGCAACACACTATGCACGCAAACACTCTAACATCTCCTTCTTAGTTTAATTATCCCCATTAACTTCCTCATATATCCTTACTATAAATATTATACAGAAAATCGATAATTTAGAATTTCCATTAAGTATGTGGAAATACGTATAACAAATGTTTTTTTATACTATAGTTACATATCAAGGTATACTTACAAAAAATCTATAAAACTAAAGTCATAAATTAGTTTTACAAGAAGAAAGTTTTCTTTTCAAAAAAAATTAAAACTTTCTTTTCCCCAGGGGGAGGGATGTTGTAACTCAGGTACATATGCCCCGAATCACAACCACAATACCGATACATCAATATATCGTCCAATACGATATATTGATGTACCATTAATTGACCCTTACAAAAACATTTCAATTTAAATTTCATTCAAAATCTCATTCAAAATTTAATATGCATTTAGAAATGCATTCCATATTATAACAAAATGCAATTTAGCATAAATTGCATTTTGTTATCAGACACACATTCCAGTCACACGGTATGCATACTTACCTACATACAGTGCCTTTTTACTTTTTTTCCGTATGTACACTGTACATACGTACATTACTTACTTAATCCAATCTAATTGTATGCACATACATACATACAATTATCACAATTATTCGCGCCCTCTTAAAATTAATATTTCAAGACGGGCGCACAAGTGCATATCGGATTACAGTTTTCATTGATGCATATAGCTCGCATCAAAACTTTTTGCATTTTCTCACGTACGTTTTTTCAACGTCGTCAGAAGACAATAAAAGAAATAAAAAAGCTTTTGAAGCAATCGTGGGTACCTGGGGCCATCAAGCTTAAACCTCGAGGAGTTCTTTTTCAAAACGTCGATCGGAATAGACCGCGGATTTATCAAATAAATATACAAAAAAAGTTGGAAATTGTAAAAAGAAAATAAATATCGAATAG
>CAWVNZ010002663.1:0-52249 GCA_963930735.1 Dioctria linearis
CGACAGTAAAAAATTATTTTTTGAAAAATTTACTGTAGAAAAAGGCAATCCCTGGCGTAATTAAAATTTGCGAGAGTAAAAAATTAGTTTTTGAAAAATTTACTGTAGAAAAGGCAATCCCTGGCGTAATTAAAACTTTGCGACAGTAAAAAAATTAATTTGTGAAAAAATTTACTGTAGAAAAGGCAATCCCTGGCGTAAAATAAAATTTGCGACAGTAAAAAAATTATTTTTTGAAAAAATTTACTGTAGAAAAAGGCAATCCCTGGCGCAATTAAAAATTGCGACAGTAAAAAATTATTTTTTTGGAAAAATTTACTGTAGAAAAAGCAATCCCTGCGCAATTAAAATTTGCGACAGTTAAAAAATAATTTTTTGAATAATTTACTATAGAAAAGGCAATCCCTGGCGCAACTAAAAAATTTGCGACAGTAAAAAATTATTTTTTTGAAAAATTTACTGTAGAAAAAGGCAATCCCTGGCGGATTTAAAATTTGCGACAGTAAAAAATTAATTTTTTGAAAATTTTACTATAGAAAAGGCAATCCCTGGCGCAATTAAAATTTGCGACAGCAAAAAATTAGTTTTTGAATAATTTACTGTAGAAAAGGCAATCCCTGGCGCAATTAAAATTTGCGAGAGTAAAAAATTATTTTTGAATAATTTACTATAGAAAAGGCAATCCCTGGCGTAATTAAAATTTGCGACAGTAAAAAATTATTTTTTGCAAAATTTACTATAGAAAAGGCAAATCCCTGGCGCAATTAAAATTTGCGGACAGTAAAAAATTATTTTTTGAAAAATTTATTCTAGAAAAGGCAATCCCTGGCGTAATTAAAATTTGCTGGCCCGTAAAAAATTAGTTTTTGAATAATTTACTGTAGAAAAGGCAATCCCTGGCGTAATTAAAATTTGCGACAGTAAAAATTAATTTTTGAAAAATTTACTATAGAAAAGGCAATCCCTGGCGCAATTAAAATTTGCGACAGTAAAAAATTAATTTGTGAAAAATTTTACTGTAGAAAAGCCAATCTCTGGCGCAATTAAAATTTGCGACAGTAAAAAATTATTTTTTGAAAAATTTACTGTAGAAAAGGCAATCCCTGGGCGCAATTAAAATTTGCGACAGTAAAAAATTATTTTTTGAATAATTTACTATAGAAAAGGCAATCCCTGGCGCAATTAAAATTTGCGACAGTAAAAAAATTAATTTTTGAAAAATTTACTATAGAAAAAGGCAATCCCCTGGCGCAATTAAAATTTGCGACTGTAAAAAATTAATTTTTTGAAAAATTTACTATAGAAAAGGCAATCCCCTAGCGCAATTAAAATTTGCGACAGTAAAAAAATATTTTTTGAAAAAATTTACTATAGAAATGGCAATCCCTGGCGTAATTAAAATTTTCGACAGTAGAAAATTAATTTGTGAAAAATTTACTATAAAAAATGCAATCCCTGGCGGATTTGAAATTTGCGACAGTAAAAAATTAAATTTTGAAAAATTTACTGTAGAAAAGGCAATCCCTGGCGCAATTAAAATTTGCGAAAGTAAAAAATTATTTTTTTGAATAATTTACTATAGAAAGGCAATCCCTGGCGCAATTAAAATTTGCGACAGTAAAAAATTATTTTTTGAAAAATTTACTATAGAAAAGGCAATCCCTGGCGTAATTAAAATTTGCGACAGTAAAAAATTATTTTTCGAAAAATTTACTATAGAAAAGGCAATCCCTGGCGCAATTAAAATTTGGGACAGTAAAAAATTATTTTTTGAAAAATTTACTATAGAAAAGGCAATCCCTGGCGTAATTAAAATTTGCGACAGTAAAAAATTATTTTTTGAAAAATTTACTATAGAAAAGGCAATCCCTGGCGCAATGAAAATTTGCGACAGTAAAAAATTAATTTTTGAAAAATTGACTATAGAAAAGGCAATCCCTGGCGCAATTAAAATTTGCGTCAGTAAAAAATTATTTTTTGCAAAATTTACTATAGAAAAGGCAATCCCTGGCGCAATTAAAATTTGCGACAGTAAAAATTATTTTTTTAAAAATTTTTCTGTAGAAAAAGGCAATCCCTGTCGTAATTAAAATTTTCGACAGTAAAAAATTATTTTTTGAAAAATTTACTGTAGAAAAGGCAGTAAAAAATTATTTTTTTGAAAAATTTACTATAGAAAAGGCACTCCCTGGCGTATTTAAAATTTGCGACAGTAAAAAACTAATTTTTGAAAAATTTACTATAGAAAAGGCAATCCCTGGCGCAATTAAAATTTGCGACAGTAAAAAATTATTTTTTGAATAATGTACTATAGAATAAGGCAATCCCCTGGCGCAATTAAAATTTGCGACAGTAAAAAAATTATTTTTTTCAAAAAATTTACTATAGAAAAGGCAATCCCTGGCGTAATTAAAATTTGTAAGTAAAAAATTATATTTCGAAAAAATTTTACTATAGAAAAGGCAATCAATGGCGCAATTAAAATTTGCGACAGTAAAAAATTATTTTTTGAATAATTTACTATAGAAAAGGCAATCCCTGGCGTATTTAAAATTTGCGACAGTAAAAAATTAATTTTTGAAAAATTTACTATAGAAAAGGCAATCCCTGCGCAATTAAAACTTGCGACAGTAAAAAATTAAAATTTGAAAAATTTACTATATAAAAGGCAATCCCTGGCGGATTTAAAATTTGCGACAGTAAAAAATTAATTTTTGAAAAATTTACTATAGAAAAGGCAATCCCTGGCGCAATTAAAATTTGCGACAGTAAAAAAAATTAATTTTTGAAAAATTTACTATAGAAAAGGCAATACCTGGCGCAATTAAAATTTGCGACAGTAAAAAATAATTTTTTGAAAAATATACTATAGTAAATGGCAATCCCTGGCGTAATTAAAATTTTCGACAGTAGAGAAAATTAATTTGTGAAAAATTTACTATAGAAAATGCAATCCCTGGCGGATTTGAAATTTGCGACAGTAAAAAAATTAAATTTTGAAAAATTTACTGTAGAAAAGGCAATCCCTGGCGCAATTAAAATTTGCGAAAGTAAAAAAATAATTTTTTGAATAATTTACTATAGAAAGGCAATCCCCTGGTGCAATTAAAATTTCCGACAGTAAAAAATTATTTTTTGAAAAATTTACTATAGAAAAGGCAATCCCTGGCGTAATTAAAATTTGCGACAGTAAAAAATTTATTTTTCGAAAAAATTTACTATAGAAAAGGCAATTCCCTGGCGCAATTAAAATTTGCGACAAGTAAAAAATTATTTTTTGAAAAATTTACTATAGAAAAGGCAATCCCTGGCGCAATTAAAATTTGCGTCAGTAAAAAATTATTTTTTGCAAAAATTTACTATAGAAAAGTCAATCCTTGGCGCAATTAAAATTTGCGACAGTAAAAAATTATTTTTTTAAAAATTTACTGTAGAAAAGGCAATCCCTGGCGTAATTAAAATTTTCGGACAGTAAAAAAATTGTTTTTTGAAAAATTTACTGTAGAAAAAGGCAATCCCTGGCGCAATTAAAATTTCCGACAGTAAAAAAATTATTTTTTGCAAAATTTTACTATAGGAAAAGGGCAATCCCTGTCGCAATTAAAAGTTGCGACAGTAGAAAAATATTTGTTGAATAATTTACTGTAGAAATAGGCAATCCCCTGGCGCAATTAAAATTTTGCGACAGTAAAAAATTAGTTTTTTGAAAAATTTACTATGGAAAAGGCAATCCCTGGCGCAATTAAAAACTTGCGACAGTAAAAAATTATTTTCTGAAAAATTTACTGTAGGAAAAGGCAATCCCCTGGCGCAATTAAAATTTGCGACAGTAAAAAATTATTTTTTGAAAATTTACTGTAGAAAAGGCAATCCCTGGCGCAATTAAAATTTGCGACAGTAAAAAATTAATTTGTGAAACAAAATTTTATGGAAAGGGCAATCCCTGGCGTATTTAAAATTTGCGACAGTTAAAAAATTAATTTGTGAAAAATTTACTATAGAAAAGGCAATCCCTGGCGCAATTAAAATTGCGACAGTAAAAAATTAATTTTTGCAAAATTTACTGTAGAAAAGGCAATCCCTGGCGCAATTAAAACTTGCGACAGTAAAAAATTATTTTCCCGAAAAATTTACTGTAGAAAAGGCAATCCCTGGTGCAATTAAAATTTGCGACAGTAAAAAAATTATTTTTTGAAAAATTTACTGTAGAAAAGGCAATCCCCTGGCGCAATTAAAATTTGAGACAGTAAAAAATTATTTTTTGAATAATTTACTATAGAAAAGGCAATCCCTGGCGCAATTAAAATTTGCGACAGTAAAAAATTATTTTTTGAATAATTTACTATAGAAATGGGCAATCCCTGGCGGATTTAAAATTTGCGACAGTAAAAAATTAATTTTTGAAAAATTTACTATAGAAAAGGCAATCCCTGGCGCAATTAAAATTTTGCGACAGTAAAAAATTAATTTTTGAAAAATTTACTATAGAAAAAGGCAATCCCTGGCGCAATTAAAATTTGCGACAGTAAAAAATTATTTTTTGAATAATTTACTATAGAAAAGGCAATCCCTGGCATATTTAAAATTTGCGACAGTAAAAAATTAATTTTTGAAAAATTTACTATAGAAAAAGGCAATCCCTGGCGCAATTATAATTTGCGACAGTAAAAAACTATTTTTTGAATAATTTACTATAGAAAAGGCAATCCCTGGCAGATTTAAAAATTTGCGACAGTAAAAAATTAATTTTTGAAAAATTTTACTATAGAAAAGGCAATCCCTGGCGTAATTAAAATTTGCGACAGTAGAAAATTAATTTGTGAAAAATTTACTATAGAAAAGCCAATCACTGGCGGATTTAAAATTTGCGACAGTAAAAAATTAAATTTTGAAAAAATTTACTGTAGAAAAGGCAATCCCTGGCGCAAATAAAATTTCCGACAGTAAAAAATTATTTTTTTGAAAAATTTACTATAGAAAAAGGCAATCCCCTGGCGTATTTAAAATTTGCGTCAGTAAAAAATTAATTTTTGAAAAATTTACTATAGAAAAGGCAATCCTTGGCGTAATTAAAATTTGCGACAGTAAAAAATTATTTTTTGAAAAATTTACTATAGAAAAGGCAATCCCTGGCGCAATTAAAATTTGCGACAGTAAAAAATTAATTCTTGTAAAATTTACTATAGAAAAGGCAATCCCTGGCGCAATTAAAAATTTGCGACAGTAAAAAATTATTTTTTTGCAAAATTTACTATAGAAAAGGCAATCCCTGGCGCAATTAAATTTTGCGACAGTAAAAAAATTATTTTTTGAAAAAATTTACTATAGAAAAGGCAATCCCTGGCGTAATTAAAATTTGCGACAGTAAAAAATTAGTTTTTTGAAAAATTTACTGTAGAAAAGGCAATCCCTGGCGTAATTAAAATTTGCGACAGTAAAAAATTAATTTGTGAAAAATTTACTGTAGAAAAGGCAATCCCTGGCGTAATTAAAATTTGCGACAGTAAAAAATTATTTTTTTGAAGAATTTACTGTAGAAAAGGCAATCCCTGGCGCAATTAAAATTTGCGAGAGTAAAAAATTATTTTTTGAAAAATTTACTGTAGAAAAGGCAATCCCTGGCGCAATTAAAATTTGCGACAGTAAAAAATTATTTTTTGAATAATTTACTATAGAAAAGGCAATCCCTGGCGCAATTAATATAAGCGACAGTAAAAAATTATTTTTTGAAAAATTTATTGTAGAAAAAGGCAATCCCTGGCGGATTTAAAATTTGCGACAGTAAAAAATTAATTTTTGAAAAATTTACTATAGAAAAGGCAATCCCTGGCGCAATTAAAATTTGCGACAGAAAAAAAATTAGTTTTTGAATAATTTACTGTAGAAAAGGCAATCCCTGGCGCAATTAAAATTTGCGACAGTAGAAAATTATTTTTTGAATTATTTACTATAGAAAAGGCAATCCCTGGCGCAATTAAAATTTGCGACAGTAAAAAATTATTTTTTGAAAATTTTACTGTAGAAAAGGCAATCCCTGGCGTAATTAAAAATTTTCGACAGTAAAAAATTAATTTTTGAAAAATTTACTATAGAAAAGGCAATCCCTGGCGCAATTAAAATTTTGCGACAGTAAAAAATTAGTTTTTGAATAATTTACTGTAGAAAAGGCAATCCCTGGCGGAATTAAAATTTGCGACAGTAAAAAATTATTTTTTGAATTATTTACTATAGAAAAGGCAATCCCTGGCGCAATTAAAATTTTGCGACAGTTAAAAATTATTTTTTTGAAAAATTTACTGTAGAAAAGGCAATCCCTGGCGTAATTAAAATTTTCGACAGAAAAAAATTTATTTTTTGAAAAATTTACTGTAGAAAAGGCAATCCCTGGCGCAATTAAAATTTGCGACAATTAAAAACTATTTTTTGCAAAATTTACTAATAGAAAAGGCAATCCCTGTCGCAATTAAAATTTGCAACAGTAGAAAATTATTTTTTGAATAATTTACTGTAGAATAGGCAATCCCCTGGCGCAATTAAAATTTGCGACAGTAAAAAATTAATTTTTGAAAAATTTACTATAGAAGAGGCAATCCCTGGCACAATTAAAACTTGCGACAGTAAAAAATTTATTTTCTGAAAAATTTACTGTAGAAAAGGCAACCCTGGCGCAATTAAAATTTGCTTTTGAAAAATTTACTGTAGAAAAGGCAATCCCTGGCGCAATTAAAATTTGCGACAGTAAAAAATTAATTTGTGAACATTTTTTTATAGAAAAGGCAATCCCTGGCGTATTTAAAATTTGCGTCAGTAAAAAATTAATTTTTGAAAAATTTACTATAGAAAAGGCAATCCTTGGCGTAATTAAAATTTGCGACAGTAAAAAATTATTTTTTGAAAAATTTACTATAGAAAAGGCAATCCCTGGCGCAATTAAAATTTGCGACAGTAAAAAATTAATTCTTGTAAAATTTACTATAGAAAAGGCAATCCCTGGCGCAATTAAAATTTGCGACAGTAAAAAATTATTTTTTGCAAAATTTACTATAGAAAAGGCAATCCCTGGCGCAATTAAATTTTGCGACAGTAAAAAATTATTTTTTGAAAAATTTACTATAGAAAAGGCAATCCCTGGCGTAATTAAAATTTGCGACAGTAAAAAATTAGTTTTTGAAAAATTTACTGTAGAAAAGGCAATCCCTGGCGTAATTAAATTTGCGACAGTAAAAAATTAATTTGTGAAAAATTTACTGTAGAAAAGGCAATCCCTGGCGTAATTAAAATTTGCGACAGTAAAAAATTATTTTTTGAAGAATTTACTGTAGAAAAGGCAATCCCTGGCGCAATTAAAATTTGCGAGAGTAAAAAATTATTTTTTGAAAAATTTACTGTAGAAAAGGCAATCCCTGGCGCAATTAAAATTTGCGACAGTAAAAAATTATTTTTTGAATAATTTACTATAGAAAAGGCAATCCCTGGCGCAATTAATATAAGCGACAGTAAAAAACTATTTTTTGAAAAATATATTGTAGAAAAGGCAATCCCTGGCGGATTTAAAATTTGCGACAGTAAAAAATTAATTTTTGAAAAATTTACTATAGAAAAGGCAATCCCTGGCGCAATTAAAATTTGCGACAGAAAAAAATTAGTTTTTGAATAATTTACTGTAGAAAAGGCAATCCCTGGCGCAATTAAAATTTGCGACAGTAAAAAATTATTTTTTGAATTATTTACTATAGAAAAGGCAATCCCTGGCGCAATTAAAATTTGCGACAGTAAAAAATTATTTTTTGAAAATTTTACTGTAGAAAAGGCAATCCCTGGCGTAATTAAAATTTTCGACAGTAAAAAATTAATTTTTGAAAAATTTACTATAGAAAAGGCAATCCCTGGCGCAATTAAAATTTGCGACAGTAAAAAATTAGTTTTTGAATAATTTACTGTAGAAAAGGCAATCCCTGGCGGAATTAAAATTTGCGACAGTAAAAAATTATTTTTTGAATTATTTACTATAGAAAAGGCAATCCCTGGCGCAACTAAAATTTGCGACAGTTAAAAATAATTTTTTGAAAAATTTACTGTAGAAAAGGCAATCCCTGGCGTAATTAAAATTTTCGACAGAAAAAAATTATTTTTTGAAAAATTTACTGTAGAAAAGGCAATCCCTGGCGCAATTAAAATTTGCGACAGTAAAAAATTATTTTTTGCAAAATTTACTATAGAAAAGGCAATCCCTGTCGCAATTAAAATTTGCAACAGTAGAAAATTATTTTTTGAATAATTTACTGTAGAATAGGCAATCCCTGGCGCAATTAAAATTTGCGACAGTAAAAAATTAATTTTTGAAAAATTTACTATAGAAGAGGCAATCCCTGGCACAATTAAAACTTGCGACAGTAAAAAATTATTTTCTGAAAAATTTACTGTAGAAAAGGCAACCCTGGCGCAATTAAAATTTGCGACAGTAAAAATTTATTTTTTGAAAAATTTACTGTAGAAAAGGCAATCCCTGGCGCAATTAAAATTTGCGACAGTAAAAAATTAATTTGTGAACATTTTTTTATAGAAAAGGCAATCCCTGGCGTATTTAAAATTTGCGACAGTAAAAAACTAATTTGTGAAAAATTTACTATAGAAAAGGCAATCCCTGGCGCAATTAAAATTTGCGACAGTAAAAAATTATTTTTTGCAAAATTTACTGTAGAAAAGGCAAGCCCTGGCGGATTTAAAATTTGGAACAGTAAAAAATTAATTTGTGAAAAATTTACTATAGAAAAGGCAATCGGTGGCGCAATTAAAACTTGCGACAGTAAAAAATTAATTTTTGCAAAATTTACTATAGAAAAGCAATCCCTGTCGCAATTAAAATTTGCGACAGTAGAAAATTATTTTTTGAATAGTTTACTGTAGAATAGGCAATCCCTGGCGCAATTAAACTTGCGACAGTAAAAAATTATTTTCTGAAAAATTTACTGTAGAAAAGGCAATACCTGGCGCAATTAAAATTTGCGACAGTAAAAAATTATTTTTTGAAAAATTTACTGTAGAAAAGGCAATCCCTGGCGCAATTAAAATTTGCGACAGTAAAAAATCAATTTGAGAAAAACTTACTATAGAAAAGGCAATCCCTGTCGCAATTAAAATTTGCGACTGTAAACAATTATTTTTTGAATAATTTACTATAGAAAACTCAATCCCTGGCGGATTTAAAATTTGCGACAGTAAAAAATTATTTTTTGCAAAATTTACTGTAGAAAAAGCAATCCCTGGCGCGATTAAAATTTGCGACAGTAAAAAATTATTTTTTGAAAAATTTACTATAAAAAGGCAAGCCCTGGCGGATTTAAAATTTGGAACAGTAAAAAATTAATTTGTGAAAAATTTACTATAGAAAAGGCAATCGCTGGCGCAATTAAAACTTGCGACAGTAAAAAATTAATTTTTGAAAAATTTACTATAGAAAAGGCAATCCCTGGCGGATTTAAAATTTGCGACTGTAAAAAATTAATATTTGAAAAATTTACTATAGAAAAGGCAATCCCTGGCGCAATTAAAATTTGCGACAATAAAAAATTATTTTTTGAATAATTTACTATAGAAAAGGCAATCCCTGGCGCAATTAAAATTTGCGACAGTAAAAAATTATTTTTTGAATAATTTACTATAGAAATGGCAATCTCTGGCGGATTTAAAATTTGCGACAGTAAAAAATTAATTTTTGAAAAATTTACTATAGAAAAGGCAATCCCTGGCGTAATTAAAATTTGCGACAGTAAAAAATTAATTTTTGAAAAATTTACTATAGAAAAGGCAATCCCTGGCGTAATTAAAATTTGCGACAATAAAAAATTGTTTTTTGAATAATTTACTATAGAAAAGGCAATCCCTGGCGTATTTAAAATTTGCGACAGTAAACAATTAATTTTTGAAAAATTTACTATAGAAAAGGCAATCCCTGGCGAAATTATAATTTGCGACACTAAGAAATTATTTTTTGAATAATTTACTATAGAAAAGGCAATCCCTGGCGCAATTAAAATTTGCGACAGTAAAAAATTATTTTTTGAAAATTTACTATAGAAAAGGCAATCCCTGGCGTATTTAAAATTTGCGACAGTAAAAAACTAATTTTTGAAAAATTTACTATAGAAAAGGCAATCCCTGGCGCAATTAAAATTTGCGACAGTAAAAAATTATTTTTTGAATAATTTACTATAGAAAAGGCAATCCCGGGCGCAATTAAAATTTGCGACAGTAAAAAATTATTTTTTGAAAAATTTACTATAGAAAAGGCAATCCTTGGCGTAATTAAAATTTGCGAAAGTAAAAAATTATTTTTCGAAAAATTTACTATAGAAAAGGCAACCAATGGCGCAATTAAAATTTGCGACAGTAAAAAATTATTTTTTGAAAAATTTACTATAGAAAAGGCAATCCCTTTCGTAATTAAAATTTGCGATAGTAAAAAATTATTTTTTGAAAAGTTTACTATAGAAAAGGCAATCCCTGGCGCAATTAAAATTTGCGACAGTAAAAAATTAATTTTTGAAAAATTAACTATAGAAAAGGCAATCCCTGCATAATTAAAATTTTCGACAGTAAAAAATTATTTTTTGAAAAATTTACTGTAGAAAAGGCAATCCCTGGCGCAATTAAAATTTGCGACAGTAAAAAATTATTTTTTGCAAAATTTACTATAGAAAAGGCATTCCCTGGCGCAATTAAAATTTGCGACAGTAGAAAATTATTTTTTGAATAATTTACTGTAGAAAAGGCAATCCCTGGCGCAATTCAAATTAGCTACAGTAAAAATTATTTTTTGAATAATTTACTATAGAAATGGCAATCTCTGGCGGATTTAAAATTTGCGACAGTAAAAAATTAATTTTTGAAAAATTTACTATAGAAAAGGCAATCCCTGGCGTAATTAAAATTTGCGACAGTAAAAAATTAATTTTTGAAAAATTTACTATAGAAAAGGCAATCCCTGGCGCAATTAAAATTTGCGACAATAAAAAATTTTTTTTTGAATAATTTACTATAGAAAAGGCAATCCCTGGCGTATTTAAAATTTGCGACAGTAAAAAATTAATTTTTGAAAAATTTACTATAGAAATGGCAATCCCTGGCGCAATTATAATTTGCGACACTAAGAAATTATTTTTTGAATAATTTATTATAGAAAAGGCAATCCCTGGCGCAATTAAAATTTGCGACAGTAAAAAATTATTTTTTGAAAAATTTACTATAGAAAAGGCAATCCCTGGCGTATTTAAAATTTGCGACAGTAAAAAACTAATTTTTGAAAAATTTACTATAGAAAAGGCAATCCCTGGCGCAATTAAAATTTGCGACAGTAAAAAATTATTTTTTGAATAATTTACTATAGAAAAGGCAATCCCGGGCGCAATTAAAATTTGCGACAGTAAAAAATTATTTTTTGAAAAATTTACTATAGAAAAGGCAATCCCTGGCGTAATTAAAATTTGCGAAAGTAAAAAATTATTTTTCGAAAAATTTACTATAGAAAAGGCGACCAATGGCGCAATTAAAATTTGCGACAGTAAAAAATTATTTTTTGAAAAATTTACTATAGAAAAGGCAATCCCTTTCGTAATTAAAATTTGCTACAGTAAAAAATTATTTTTTGAAAAATTTACTATAGAAAAGGCAGTCCCTGTCGCAATTAAAATTTGCGACAGTAAAAAATTAATTTTTGAAAAATTTACTATAGAAAAGGCAATCCATGGCGTTATTAAAATTTTCGACAGTAAAAAATTATTTTTTGAAAAATTTACTGTAGAAAAGGCAATCCCTGGCGCAATTAAAATTTGCGACAGTAAAAAATTATTTTTTGCAAAATTTACTATAGAAAAGGCATTCCCTGGCGCAATTAAAATTTGCGACAGTAGAAAATTAATTTGTGAAAAATTTACTAAACAAAAGGCAATCCCTTTCGTAATTAAAATTTGCGATAGTAAAAAATTATTTTTTGAAAAGTTTACTATAGAAAAGGCAATCCCTGGCGCAATTAAAATTTGCGACAGTAAAAAATTAATTTTTGAAAAATTAACTATAGAAAAGGCAATCCCTGGCATAATTAAAATTTTCGACAGTAAAAAATTATTTTTGAAAAATTTACTGTAGAAAAGGCAATCCCTGGCGCAATTAAAATTTGCGACAGTAAAAAATTATTTTTTGCAAAATTTACTATAGAAAAGGCATTCCCTGGCGCAATTAAAATTTGCGACAGTAGAAAATTATTTTTTGAATAATTTACTGTAGAAAAGGCAATCCCTGGCGCAATTCAAATTAGCTACAGTAAAAATTATTTTTTGAATAATTTACTATAGAAATGGCAATCTCTGGCGGATTTAAAATTTGCGACAGTAAAAAATTAATTTTTGAAAAATTTACTATAGAAAAGGCAATCCCTGGCGTAATTAAAATTTGCGACAGTAAAAAATTAATTTTTGAAAAATTTACTATAGAAAAGGCAATCCCTGGCGCAATTAAAATTTGCGACAATAAAAAATTTTTTTTTGAATAATTTACTATAGAAAAGGCAATCCCTGGCGTATTTAAAATTTGCGACAGTAAAAAATTAATTTTTGAAAAATTTACTATAGAAATGGCAATCCCTGGCGCAATTATAATTTGCGACACTAAGAAATTATTTTTTGAATAATTTATTATAGAAAAGGCAATCCCTGGCGCAATTAAAATTTGCGACAGTAAAAAATTATTTTTTGAAAAATTTACTATAGAAAAGGCAATCCCTGGCGTATTTAAAATTTGCGACAGTAAAAAACTAATTTTTGAAAAATTTACTATAGAAAAGGCAATCCCTGGCGCAATTAAAATTTGCGACAGTAAAAAATTATTTTTTGAATAATTTACTATAGAAAAGGCAATCCCGGGCGCAATTAAAATTTGCGACAGTAAAAAATTATTTTTTGAAAAATTTACTATAGAAAAGGCAATCCCTGGCGTAATTAAAATTTGCGAAAGTAAAAAATTATTTTTCGAAAAATTTACTATAGAAAAGGCGACCAATGGCGCAATTAAAATTTGCGACAGTAAAAAATTATTTTTTGAAAAATTTACTATAGAAAAGGCAATCCCTTTCGTAATTAAAATTTGCTACAGTAAAAAATTATTTTTTGAAAAATTTACTATAGAAAAGGCAGTCCCTGTCGCAATTAAAATTTGCGACAGTAAAAAATTAATTTTTGAAAAATTTACTATAGAAAAGGCAATCCATGGCGTTATTAAAATTTTCGACAGTAAAAAAATTATTTTTTGAAAAATTTACTGTAGAAAAGGCAATCCCTGGCGCAATTAAAATTTGCGACAGTAAAAAATTATTTTTTGCAAAATTTACTATAGAAAAGGCATTCCCTGGCGCAATTAAAATTTGCGACAGTAGAAAATTAATTTGTGAAAAATTTACTAAACAAAAGGCAATCACTGGCGGATTTAAAATTTGCGACAGTAAAAAATTAAATTTTGAAAAATTTACTGTAGAAAAGGCAATCCCTGGCGCAATTAAAATTTGCGACAGTAAAAAATTATTTTTTGCAAAATTTACTATAGAAAAGGCATTCCCTGGCGCAATTAAAATTTGCGACAGTAGAAAATTAATTTGTGAAAAATTTACTATACAAAAGGCAATCACTGGCGGATTTAAAATTTGCGACAGTAAAAAATTAAATTTTGAAAAATTTACTGTAGAAAAGGCAATCCCTGGCGCAATTAAAATTTGCGACAGTAAAAAATTATTTTTTGAAAAATTTACTATAGAAAAGGCAATCCCTGGCGGATTTAAAATTTGCGACAGTAAAAAATTATTTTTTGAAAAATTTACTGTAGAAAAGGCAATCCCTGGCGCAATTAAAACTTGCGACAGTAAAATATTAATTTTTGAAAAAATTTCTATAGAAAAGTCAATCGCTGGCGGATTTAAAATTTGCGACAGTAAAAAATTAATTTTTGACAAATTTACTATAGAAAAGGCAATCCCTGGCGCAATTAAAATTTGCGACAGTAAAAAATTATTTTTTGAATAATTTACTATAGAAAAGGCAATTCCTGGCCCAATTAAAATTTGCGACATTAAAAAATTATTTTTTGAATAATTTACTATAGAAAAGGCAATCCCTGGCGGATTTAAAATTTGCGACAGTAAAAAAATAATTTTTGAAAAATTTACTATAGAAAAGGCAATCCCTGGCGCACTTAAAATTTGCGACAATAAAAAATTAATTTTTAAAAATTTACTATAGAAAAGGCAATCCCTGGAGCAATTAAAATTTGCGAAAGTAAAAAATTATTTTTTGAATAATTTACAATAGAAAAGGCAATCGCTGGCGTATTTAAAATTTACGACAGTAAAAAATTAATTTTTGAAAAATTTACTATAGAAAAGGCAATCATTGTCGTAATTAAAATTTGCGACAGTAAAAAAATATTTTTTGAAAAATTTACTATAGAATTGGCAATCCCTGGCGTAATCAAAATTTGCGACAGTAAAAAATTATTTTTTGAATAATTTACTGTAGAAAAGGCAATCCCTGGCGCAATTAAAATTTGCGACAGTAAAAAATTATTTTTTGAAAAATTTACTATATAAAAGGCAATCCCTGGCGTAATTAAAATTTGCGACAGTAAAAAATTATTTTTTGAATAATTTACTGTAGAAAAGGCAATCCCTGGCGCAATTAAAATTTGCGACAGTAAAAACTTAATTTTTGAAAAATTTACTATAGAAAGGGCAATCCCTGGCGGATTTAAAATTTGCGACAGTTCAAGAAAAGCAATCCCTGGCGCAATTAAAATTTGCGAGAATAAAAAATTATTTTTTGAAAAATTTACTGTAGAAAAGGCAATCCCTGGCGCAATTAAAATTTGCGACAGTAAAAAATTATTTTTTGAATAATTTACTATAGAAAAGGCAATCCCTGGCGCAATTAAAATTTGCGACAGTAAAAATTATTTTTTGAAAAATTTACTGTAGAAAAGGCAAACCTGGAGTAATTAAAATTTGCGACAGTAAAAAATTAATTTGTGAAAAATTTACTATAGAAAAGGCAATCTCTGGCGCAATTAAAATTTGCGACAGTAAAAAATTATCTTTTGAATAATTTACTATAGAAAAGGCAATCCCTGGCGGATTTAAACTTTGCGACAGTAAAAAATTAATTTGTGAAAAATTTACTGTAGAAAAGGCAATCCCTGGCGCAATTAAAACTTGCGACAGTAAAAAATTATTTTTTGAAAAACTTACTGTAGAAAAGGCAATCCCTGGCGCAGTTAAAATTTGCGACAGTAAAAAATTATTTTTTGAAAAATTTACTGTAGAAAAGGCAATCCCTGGCGCAATTAAAATTTGCGACAGTAAAAAATTATTTTTTGAATAATTTACTACAGAAAAGGCAATCCCTGGCGGATTTAAAATTTGCGACAGTAAAAAATTAATTTTTGAAAAATTTACTATAGAAAAGGCAATCCCTGGCGTAATTAAAATTTGCGACAGTAGAAAATTAATTTGTGAAAAATTTACTATACAAAAGGCAATCATTGGCGGATTTAAAATTTGCGACAGTAAAAAATTAAATTTTGAAAAATTTACTGTAGAAAAGGCAATCCCTGGCGGATTTAAAATTTGCGACAGTAAAAAATTAATTTTTGAAAAATTTACTGTAGAAAAGGCAATCCCTGGCGCAATTAAAAATTGCGACAGTAAAAAATTAATTTTTGAAAAATTTACTATAGAAAAGGCAATCCCTGGCGCAATTAAAATTTGCGACAATAAAAAATTATTTTTTGAATAATTTACTATAGAAAAGGCAATCCCTGGCGTATTTAAAATTTGCGACAGTAAAAAATTAATTTTTGAAAAATTTACTATAGAAAAGGCAATCCCTGGCGCAATTATAATTTGCGACACTAAGAAATTATTTTTTGAATAATTTACTATAGAAAAGGCAATCCCTGGCGCAATTAAAATTTGCGACAGTAAAAAATTATTTTTTGAAAAATTTACTATAGAAAAGGCAATCCCTGGCGTATTTAAAATTTGCGACAGTAAAAAACTAATTTTTGAAAAATTTACTATAGAAAAGGCAATCCCTGGCGCAATTAAAATTTGCGACAGTAAAAAATTATTTTTTGAAAAATTTACTATAGAAAAGGCAATCCCTGGCGTAATTAAAATTTGCGAAAGTAAAAAATTATTTTTCGAAAAATTTACTATAGAAAAGGCAACCAATGGTGCAATTAAAATTTGCGACAGTAAAAAATTATTTTTTGAAAAATTTACTATAGAAAAGGCAATCCCTTTCGTAATTAAAATTTGCTACAGTAAAAAATTATTTTTTGAAAAATTTACTATAGAAAAGGCAATCCCTGGCGCAATTAAAATTTGCGACAGTAAAAAATTAATTTTTGAAAAATTTACTATAGAAAAGGCAATCCCTGGCATAATTAAAATTTTCGACAGTAAAAAATTATTTTTTGAAAAATTTACTGTAGAAAAGGCAATCCCTGGCGCAATTAAAATTTGCGACAGTAAAAAATTATTTTTTGCAAAATTTACTATAGAAAAGGCATTCCCTGTCGCAATTAAAATTTGCGACAGTAGAAAATTATTTTTTGAATAATTTACTGTAGAAAGGCAATCCCTGGCGCAATTAAAATTTGCTACAGTAAAAAATTATTTTTTGAATAATTTACTATAGAAATGGCAATTTCTGGCGGATTTAAAATTTGCGACAGTAAAAAATTAATTTTTGAAAAATTTACTATAGAAAAGGCAATCCCTGGCGTAATTAAAATTTGCGACAGTAAAAAATTATTTTTTGAAAAATTTACTGTAGAAAAGGCAATCCCTGCGGATTTAAAATTTGCGACAGTAAAAAATTAATTTTTGAAAAATTTACTGTAGAAAAGGCAATCCTGGCGCAATTAAAAATTGCGACAGTAAAAAATTAATTTTTGAAAAATTTACTATAGAAAAGGCAATCCCTGGAGCAATTAAAATTTGCGACAATAAAAAATTATTTTTTGAATAATTTACTATAGAAAAGGCAATCCCTGGCGTATTTAAAATTTGCGACAGTAAAAAATTAATTTTTGAAAAATTTACTATAGAAAAGGCAATCCCTGGCGCAATTATAATTTGCGACACTAAGAAATTATTTTTTGAATAATTTACTATAGAAAAGGCAATCCCTGGCGCAATTAAAATTTGCGACAGTAAAAAATTATTTTTTGAAAAATTTACTATAGAAAAGGCAATCCCTGGCGTATTTAAAATTTGCGACAGTAAAAAACTAATTTTTGAAAAATTTACTATAGAAAAGGCAATCCCTGGCGCAATTAAAATTTGCGACAGTAAAAAATTATTTTTTGAATAATTTACTATAGAAAAGGCAATCCCGGGCGCAATTAAAATTTGCGACAGTAAAAATTATTTTTGAAAAATTTACTATAGAAAAGGCAATCCCTGGCGTAATTAAAATTTGCGAAAGTAAAAAATTATTTTTCAAAAAATTTACTATAGAAAAGGCAACCAATGGCGCAATTAAAATTTGCGACAGTAAAAAATTATTTTTGAAAAATTTACTATAGAAAAGGCAATCCCTTTCGTAATTAAAATTTGCTACAGTAAAAAATTATTTTTTGAAAAATTTACTATAGAAAAGGCAATCTCTGGCGCAATTAAAATTTGCGACAGTAAAAAATTAATTTTTGAAAAATTTACTATAGAAAGGCAATCCCTGGCATAATTAAAATTTTCGTCAGTAAAAATTTATTTTTTGAAAAATTTACTGTAGAAAAGGCAATCCCTGGCGCAATTAAAATTTGCGACAGTAAAAAATTATTTTTTGCAAAATTTACTATAGAAAAGGCATTCCCTGGCGCAATTAAAATTTGCGACAGTAGAAAATTATTATTGAATAATTTACTGTAGAAAAGGCAAGCCCTGGCGCAATTAAAATTTGCTACAGTAAAAAATTATTTTTTGAATAATTTACTATAGAAATGGCAATCTCTGGCGGATTTAAAATTTGCGACAGTAAAAAATTAATTTTTGAAAAATTTACTATAGAAAAGGCAATCCCTGGCGTAATTCAAATTTGCGACAGTAAAAAATTAATTTTTGAAAAATTTACTATAGAAAAGGCAATCCCTGGCGCAATTAAAATTTGCGACAATAAAAAATTATTTTTTGAATAATTTACTATAGAAAAGGCAATCCCTGGCGTATTTAAAATTTGCGACAGTAAAAAATTAATTTTTGAAAAATTTACTATAGAAAAGGCAATCCCTGGCGCAATTATAATTTGCGACACTAAGAAATTATTTTTTGAATAATTTACTATAGAAAAGGCAATCCCTGGCGCAATTAAAATTTGCGACAGAAAAAAATTATTTTTTGAAAAATTTACTATAGAAAAGGCAATCCCTGGCGTATTTAAAATTTGCGACAGTAAAAAAGTAATTTTTGAAAAATTTACTATAAAAAAGGCAATCCCTGGCGCAATTAAAATTTGCGACAGTAAAAAATTATTTTTTGAATAATTTACTATAGAAAAGGCAATCCCGGGCGCAATTAAAATTTGCGACAGTAAAAAATTATTTTTTGAAAAATTTACTATAGAAAAGGCAATCCCTGGCCTAATTAAAATTTGCGAAAGTAAAAAATTATTTTTCGAAAAATTTACTATAGAAAAGGCAACCAATGGCGCAATTAAAATTTGCGACAGTAAAGAATTATTTTTTGAAAAATTTACTATAGAAAAGGCAATCCCTTTCGTAATTAAAATTTGCTACAGTAAAAAATTATTTTTTTAAAAATTTACTGTAGAAAAGGCAATCCCTGGCGCAATTAAAATTTGCGACAGTAAAAAATTATTTTTTGCAAAATTTACTATAGAAAAGGCATTCCCTGGCGCAATTAAAATTTGCGACAGTAGAAAATTATTTTTTGAATAATTTACTGTAGAAAAGGCAATACCTGGCGCAATTAAAATTTGCGACAGTAAAAAATTAGTTTTTGAAAAATTTACTATAGAAATGGCAATCCCTGGCGGATTTAAAATTTGCGACAGTAAAAAATTAATTTGTGAAAAATTTTTAATAGAAAAGGCAATCCCTGGCGTATTTAAAATTTGCGACAGTAAAAAATAAATTTGTGAAAAATTTACTATAGAAAAGGCAATCCATGGCGTTATTAAAATTTTCGACAGTAAAAAATTATTTTTTGAAAAATTTACTGTAGAAAAGGCAATCCCTGGCGCAATTAAAATTTGCGACAGTAAAAAATTATTTTTTGCAAAATTTACTATAGAAAAGGCATTCCCTGGCGCAATTAAAATTTGCGACAGTAGAAAATTATTTTTTGAATAATTTACTGTAGAAAAGGCAATACCTGGCGCAATTAAAATTTGCGACAGTAAAAAATTAGTTTTTGAAAAATTTACTATAGAAATGGCAATCCCTGGCGGATTTAAAATTTGCGACAGTAAAAAATTAATTTGTGAAAAATTTTTTATAGAAAAGGCAATCCCTGGCGTATTTAAAATTTGCGACAGTAAAAAATAAATTTGTGAAAAATTTACTATAGAAAAGGCAATCCCTGGCGCAATTAAAATTTGCGACAGTAAAAAATTATTTTTTGCAAAATTTACTGTAGAAAAGGCAATCCCTGGCGCAATTAAAACTTGTGACAGTAAAAAATTATTTTTTGAAAAATTTACTGTAGAAAAGGCAATCCCTGGCGCAATTAAAATTTGCGACAGTAAAAAATTATTTTTGAAAAATTTACTGTAGAAAAGGCAATCCCTGGCGCAATTAAAATTTGCGACAGTAAAAAATTAATTTGAGAAAAATTTGCTATAGAAAAGGCAATCCGTGGCGCAATTAAAATTTGCGACAGTAAAAAATTATTTTTTGAATAATTTACTATAGAAAAGGCAATCCCTGGCGGATTTAAAATTTGCGACAGTAAAAAATTATTTTTTGAAAAATTTACTGTAGAAAAGGCAATCCCTGGCGCAATTAAAACTTGCGACAGTAAAAAATTAATTTTTGAAAAATTTTCTATAGAAAAGTCAATCCCTGGCGGATTTAAAATTTGCGACAGTAAAAAATTAATTTTTGACAAATTTACTATAGAAAAGGCAATCCCTGGCGCAATTAAAATTTGCGACAGTAAAAAATTATTTTTTGAATAATTTACTATAGAAAAGGCAATTCCTGGCGCAATTAAAATTTGCGACAGTAAAAAATTATTTTTTGAATAATTTACTATAGAAAAGGCAATCCCTGGCGGATTTAAAATTTGCGACAGTAAAAAAATAATTTTTGAAAAATTTACTATAGAAAAGGCAATCCCTGGCGCACTTAAAATTTGCGACAATAAAAAATTATTTTTTAAAAAATTTACTACAGAAAAGGCAATCCCTGGCGCAATTAAAATTTGCGAAAGTAAATAATTATTTTTTGAATAATTTACAATAGAAAAGGCAATCGCTGGCGTATTTAAAATTTACGACAGTAAAAAATTAATTTTTGAAAAATTTACTATAGAAAAGGCAA
This sequence comes from Dioctria linearis, assembly GCA_963930735.1. NCBI lineage: Eukaryota > Metazoa > Arthropoda > Insecta > Diptera > Asilidae > Dioctria > Dioctria linearis. The sequence continues at coordinate 20,602 of CAWVNZ010002663.1, forward strand.
TCATTGGCGTAATTAAAATTTGCGACAGTAAAAAATTATTTTTTGAAAAATTTACTATAGAAAAGGCAATCCCTGGCGTAATTGAAATTTGCGACAGTAAAAAATTATTTTTTGAATAATTTACTGTAGAATAGGCAATCCCTGGCGCAATTAAAATTTGCGACAGTAAAAAATTATTTTGTGAAAAATTTACTATAGAAAAGGCAATCCCTGGCGCAATTAATATTTGCGACAGTAAAAAATTATTTTTTGAAAAATTTATTGTAGAAAAGGCAATCCCTGGCGCAATTAAAATTTGCGACAGTAAAAAATTAATTCTTGAAAAATTTACTATAGAAAAGGCAATCCCTGGCGCAATTAATATTTGCGACAGTAAAAAATTATTTTTTGAAAAATTTATTGTAGAAAAGGCAATCCCTGGCGTATTTAAAATTTGCGACAGTAAAAAATTAATTTTTGAAAAATTTACTATAGAAAAGGCAATCCCTGGCGCAATTAATATTTGCGACAGTAAAAAAATATTTTTTGAAAAATTTATTGTAGAAAAGGCAATCCTTGGCGGATTTTAAATTTGCGACAGTAAAAAATTAATTTTTGAAAAATTTACTATAGAAAAGGCAATCCCTGGCGCAATTAAAATTTGCGACAGTAAAAAATTAGTTTTTGAATAATTTACTGTAGAAAAGGCAATCCCTGGCGGATTTAAAATTTGCGACAGTAAAAAATTAATTTGTGAAAAATTTACTATAGAAAAGGCAATCCCTGACGCAATTAATATTTGCGACAGTAAAAAAATATTTTTTGAAAAATTTATTGTAGAAAAGGCAATCCCTGGCGGATTTAAAATTTGCGACAGTAAAAAATTATTTTTTGAAAAATTTACTGTAGAAAAGGCAATCCCTGGCGCAATTAAAATTTGCGACAGTAAAAAATTATTTTTTGCAAAATTTACTATAGAAAAGACAATCCCTGACGCAATTAAAATTTGCGACAGTAGAAAATTATTTTTTGAATAATTTACTGTAGAATAGGCAATCCCTGGCGCAATTAAAATTTGCGACAGTAAAAAATTATTTTTTGAAAAATTTACTATAGAAAAGGCAATCCCTGGCGCAATTAATATTTGCGACAGTAAAAAATTATTTTTTGAAAAATTTATTGTAGAAAAGGCAATCCCTGGCGCAATTAAAATTTGCGACAGTAAAAAATTAATTCTTGAAAAATTTACTATAGAAAAGGCAATCCCTGGCGCAATTAATATTTGCGACAGTAAAAAATTATTTTTTGAAAAATTTATTGTAGAAAGGGCAATCCCTGGCGTATTTAAAATTTGCGACAGTAAAAAATTAATTTTTGAAAAATTTACTATAGAAAAGGCAATCCCTGGCGCAATTAATATTTGCGACAGTAAAAAAATATTTTTTGAAAAATTTATTGTAGAAAAGGCAATCCCTGGCGGATTTAAAATTTGCGACAGTAAAAAATTATTTTTTGAAAAATTTACTGTAGAAAAGGCAATCCCTGGCGCAATTAAAATTTGCGACAGTAAAAAATTATTTTTTGCAAAATTTACTATAGAAAAGACAATCCCTGACGCAATTAAAATTTGCGACAGTAGAAAATTATTTTTTGAGTAATTTACTGTAGAAAAGGCAATCCCTGGCGCAATTAAAATTTGCGACAGTTAAAAATTAGTTTTTGAAAAATTTTCTATAGAAAAGGCAATCCCTGGCAGATTTAAAATTTGCGACAGTAAAAAATTAACTTGTGAAAAATTTACTATAGAAAAGGCAATCCCTGGCGTATTTAAAATTTGCGACAGTAAAAAATTAATTTGTGAAAAATTTACTATAGAAAAGGCAATCCCCGGCGCAATTAAAATTTGCGACAGTAAAAATTTATTTTTTTTTAATTTACTGTAGAAAAGGCAATCCCTGGCGCAATTAAAACTTGCGACAGTAAAAAAATATTTTTTGAAAAATTTACTGTAGAAAAGGCAATCCCTGGCGCAATTAAAATTTGGGACAGTAAAAAATTATTTTTTGAAAAATTTACTGTAGAAAGGGCAATCCCTGGCGCAATTAAAATTTGCGACATTAAAAAATTATTTTTTGCAAAATTTACTGTAGAAAAGGCAATCCCTGGCGCAATTAAAATTTGCGACAGTAAAAAATTAGTTTTTGAAAAATTTACTGTAGAAAAGGCAATCAATGGCGTAATTAAAATTTGCGACTGTAAAAAATTAATTTGTGAAAAATTTACTGTAGAAAAGGCAATCCTTGGCGTAATTAAAATTTGCGACAGTAAAAAATTATTTTTTGAAAAATTTACTATAGAAAAGGCAATCCCTGGCGCAATTAAAATTTGCGAGAGTAAAAAATTATTTTTTGAAAAATTTACTGTAGAAAAGGCAATCCCTGGCGCAATTAAAATTTGCGACAGTAAAAAATTATTTTTTGAAAAATTTATTGTAGAAAAGGCAATCCCTGGCGGATTTAAAATTTGCGACAGTAAAAAATTATTTTTTGAAAAATTTACTGTAGAAAAGGCAATCCCTGGCGCAATTAAAATTTGCGACAGTAAAAAATTATTTTTTGCAAAATTTACTATAGAAAAGACAATCCCTGACGCAATTAAAATTTGCGACAGTAGAAAATTATTTTTTGAATAATTTACTGTAGAATAGGCAATCCCTGGCGCAATTAAAATTTGCGACAGTAAAAAATTATTTTTTGAAAAATTTACTATAGAAAAGGCAATCCCTGGCGCAATTAATATTTGCGACAGTAAAAAATTATTTTTTGAAAAATTTATTGTAGAAAAGGCAATCCCTGGCGCAATTAAAATTTGCGACAGTAAAAAATTAATTCTTGAAAAATTTTCTATAGAAAAGGCAATCCCTGGCGCAATTAATATTTGCGACAGTAAAAAATTATTTTTTGAAAAATTTATTGTAGAAAGGGCAATCCCTGGCGTATTTAAAATTTGCGACAGTAAAAAATTAATTTTTGAAAAATTTACTATAGAAAAGGCAATCCCTGGCGCAATTAATATTTGCGACAGTAAAAAAATATTTTTTGAAAAATTTATTGTAGAAAAGGCAATCCCTGGCGGATTTAAAATTTGCGACAGTAAAAAATTATTTTTTGAAAAATTTACTGTAGAAAAGGCAATCCCTGGCGCAATTAAAATTTGCGACAGTAAAAAATTATTTTTTGCAAAATTTACTATAGAAAAGACAATCCCTGACGCAATTAAAATTTGCGACAGTAGAAAATTATTTTTTGAGTAATTTACTGTAGAAAAGGCAATCCCTGGCGCAATTAAAATTTGCGACAGTTAAAAATTAGTTTTTGAAAAATTTTCTATAGAAAAGGCAATCCCTGGCAGATTTAAAATTTGCGACAGTAAAAAATTAACTTGTGAAAAATTTACTATAGAAAAGGCAATCCCTGGCGTATTTAAAATTTGCGACAGTAAAAAATTAATTTGTGAAAAATTTACTATAGAAAAGGCAATCCCTGGCGCAATTAAAATTTGCGACAGTAAAAATTTATTTTTTTTTAATTTACTGTAGAAAAGGCAATCCCTGGCGCAATTAAAACTTGCGACAGTAAAAAAATATTTTTTGAAAAATTTACTGTAGAAAAGGCAATCCCTGGCGCAATTAAAATTTGGGACAGTAAAAAATTATTTTTTGAAAAATTTACTGTAGAAAGGGCAATCCCTGGCGCAATTAAAATTTGCGACATTAAAAAATTATTTTTTGCAAAATTTACTGTAGAAAAGGCAATCCCTGGCGCAATTAAAATTTGCGACAGTAAAAAATTAGTTTTTGAAAAATTTACTGTAGAAAAGGCAATCAATGGCGTAATTAAAATTTGCGACTGTAAAAAATTAATTTGTGAAAAATTTACTGTAGAAAAGGCAATCCTTGGCGTAATTAAAATTTGCGACAGTAAAAAATTATTTTTTGAAAAATTTACTATAGAAAAGGCAATCCCTGGCGCAATTAAAATTTGCGAGAGTAAAAAATTATTTTTTGAAAAATTTACTGTAGAAAAGGCAATCCCTGGCGCAATTAAAATTTGCGACAGTAAAAAATTATTTTTTGAATAATTTACTATAGAAAAGGCAATCCCTGGCGCAATTAAAATTTGCGACAGTAAAAAAATATTTTTTGAAAAATTTACTGTAGAAAAGGCAATCCCTGGCGGATTTAAAATTTGCGACAGTAAAAAATTAATTTTTGAAAAATTTACTATAGAAAAGGCAATCCCTGGCGCAGTTAAAATTTGCGAGAGTAAAAAATTAATTTCTGAATAATTTATTGTAGAAAAGGCCTGGCGCAATTAAAATTTGCGACAGTAAAATATTATTTTTTGAATAATTTACTATAGAAAAGGTAATCCCTGGCGCAATTAAAATTTGCGACAGTAAAAAATTATTTTTTGAAAAATTTACTGTAGAAAAGGCAATCCCTGGCGCAATTAAAATTTGCGAGAGTAAAAAATTATTTTTTGAAAAATTTACTGTAGAAAAGGCAATCCCTGGCGCAATTAAAATTTGCGACAGTAAAAAATAATTTTTTGAATCATTTACTATAGAAAAGGCAATCCCTGGCGCAATTAAAATTTGCGACAGTAAAAAATTATTTTTTGAAAAATTTACTGTAGAAAAGGCAATCCCTGGCGGATTTAAAATTTGCGACAGTAAAAAATTAATTTTTGAAAAATTTACTATAGAAAAGGCAATCCCTGGCGCAATTAAAATTTGCGACAGTAAAAAATTAGTTTTTGAATAATTTACTGTATAAAAGGCCTGGTGCAATTAAAATTTCCGACAGTAAAAAATTATTTTTTGCAAAATTTACTATAGAAAAGGCAATCCCTGACGCAATTAAAATTTGCGAGAGTAAAAAATTATTTTTTGAAAAATTTACTGTAGAAAAGGCAATCCCTGGCGCAATTAAAATTTGCGACAGTAAAAAATTATTTTTTGAATAATTTACTATAGAAAAGTCAATCCCTGGCGCAATTAAAATTTGCGACAGTAAAAAAATATTTTTTGAAAAATTTACTGTAGAAAAGGCAATCCCTGGCGGATTTAAAATTTGCGACAGTAAAAAATTAATTTTTGAAAAATTTACTATAGAAAAGGCAATCCCTGGCGCAATTAAAATTTGCGAGAGTAAAAAATTAATTTCTGAATAATTTATTGTAGAAAAGGCCTGGCGCAATTAAAATTTGCGACAGTAAAATATTATTTTTTGAATAATTTACTATAGAAAAGGTAATCCCTGGCGCAATTAAAATTTGCGACAGTAAAAAATTATTTTTTGAAAAATTTACTGTAGAAAAGGCAATCCCTGGCGCAATTAAAATTTGCGAGAGTAAAAAATTATTTTTTGAAAAATTTACTGTAGAAAAGGCAATCCCTGGCGCAATTAAAATTTGCGACAGTAAAAAATAATTTTTTGAATAATTTACTATAGAAAAGGCAATCCCTGGCGCAATTAAAATTTGCGACAGTGAAAAATTATTTTTTGAAAAATTTACTGTAGAAAAGGCAATCCCTGGCGGATTTAAAATTTGCGACAGTAAAAAATTAATTTTTGAAAAATTTACTATAGAAAAGGCAATCCCTGGCGCAATTAAAATTTGCGACAGTAAAAAATTAGTTTTTGAATAATTTACTGTATAAAAGGCCTGGTGCAATTAAAATTTCCGACAGTAAAAAATTATTTTTTGCAAAATTTACTATAGAAAAGGCAATCCCTGACGCAATTAAAATTTGCGACAGTAGAAAATTATTTTTTGAATAATTTACTGTAGAAAAGGCAATCCCTGGCGCAGTTAAAATTTGCGACAGTAAAAAATTAGTTTTTGAAAAATTTACTATAGAAAAGGCAATCCCTGGCGGGTTTAAAATTTGCGACAGTAAAAAATTAATTTGTGAAAAATTTACCATAGAAAAGGCAATCCCTGGCGCAATTAAAATTTGCGACAGTAAAAAATTATTTTTTGCAAAATTTACTGTAGAAAAGGCAATCCCTGGCGCAATTAAAACTTGCGACAGTAAAAAATAATTTTTTGAAAAATTTACTGTAGAAAAGGCAATCCCTGGCGCAATTAAAATTTGCGACAGTAAAAAATTATTTTTTGAAAAATTTACTGTAGAAAAGGCAATCCCTGGCGCAATTAAAATTTGCAACAGTAAAAAATTAATTTGTGAAAAATTTACTGTAGAAAAGGCATTCCTTGGCGTAATTAAAATTTGCGACAGTAAAAAATTATTTTTTGAAAAATTTACTATAGAAAAGGCAATCCCTGGCGTAATTAAAATTTGCTAGAGTAAAAAATTATTTTTTGAAAAATTTACTGTAGAAAAGGCAATCCCTGGCGCAATTAAAATTTGCGACAGTAAAAAATTATTTTTTGAATAATTTACTATACAAAAGGCAATCCCTGGCGCAATTAAAATTTGCGACAGTAAAAAATTATTTTTTGAAAAATTTACTGTAGAAAAGGCAATCCCTGGCGGATTTAAAATTTCCGACAGTAAAAAATTAATTTTTGAAAAATTTACAATAGAAAAGGCAATCCCTGGCGCAATTAAAATTTGCGACAGTAAAAAATTATTTTTTGAAAAATTTACTATAGAAAAGGCAATCCCTGGCGTATTTAAAAAGTGCGACAGTAAAAAATTATTTTTTGAAAAATTTACTATAGAAAAGGCAATCCCTGGCGCAATTAAAATTTGCGACAGTAAAAAATTATTTTTTGAAAAATTTACTATAGAAAAGGCAATCCCAGGCGTATTTAAAATTTGCGACAGTAAAAAATTATTTTTTGAAAAATTTACTATAGAAAAGGCAATCCCTGGCGTAATTAAAATTTGCCACAGTAAAAAATTATTTTTTGAAAAATTTACTATAGAAAAGGCAATCCCTGGCGCAATTAAAATTTGCGACAGTAAAAAATTATTTTTTGAAAAATTTACTGTAGAAAAGGCAATCCCTGGCGGATTTAAAATTTCCGACAGTAAAAAATTAATTTTTGAAAAATTTACAATAGAAAAGGCAATCCCTGGCGCAATTAAAATTTGCGACAGTAAAAAATTATTTTTTGAAAAATTTACTATAGAAAAGGCAATCCCTGGCGTATTTAAAAAGTGCGACAGTAAAAAATTATTTTTTGAAAAATTTACTATAGAAAAGGCAATCCCTGGCGCAATTAAAATTTGCGACAGTAAAAAATTATTTTTTGAAAAATTTACTATAGAAAAGGCAATCCCAGGCGTATTTAAAATTTGCGACAGTAAAAAATTATTTTTTGAAAAATTTACTATAGAAAAGGCAATCCCTGGCGTAATTAAAATTTGCCACAGTAAAAAATTATTTTTTGAAAAATTTACTATAGAAAAGGCAATCCCTGGCGCAATTAAAATTTGCGACAGTAAAAAATTAATTCTTGAAAAATTTACTATAGAAAAGGCAATCCCTGGCGCAATTAAAATTTGCGACAGTAAAAAATTATTTTTTGCAAAATTTACTATAGAAAAGGCAATCCCTGGCGCAATTAAATTTTGCAAAAGTAAAAAATAATTTTTTGAAAAATTTACTGTAGAAAAGGCAATCCCTGGCGTAATTAAAATTTGCGACAGTAAAAAATGAGTTTTTGAAAAATTTACTATAGAAAAGGCAATCCCTGGCGTAATTAAAATTTGCGACAGTAAAAAATTAATTTGTGAAAAATTTACTGTAGAAAAGGCAATCCCTGGCGTAATTAAAATTTGCGACAGTAAAAAATTATTTTTTGAAGAATTTACTGTAGAAAAGGCAATCCCTGGCGCAATTAAAATTTGCGAGAGTAAAAAACTATTTTTTGAGAAATTTACTGTAGAAAAGGTAATCCCTGGCGGATTTAAAATTTGCGACAGTAAAAAATTAATTTTTGAAAAATTTACTATAGAAAAGGCAATCCCTGTCGCAATTAAAATTTGCGACAGTAAAAAATTAGTTTTTGAATAATTTACTGTAGAAAAGGCAATCCCTGGCGCAAATAAAATTTGCGACAGTAAAAAATTATTTTTTGAATAATTTACTATAGAAAAGGCAATCCCTAGCGCAATTAAAATTTGCGACAGTAAAAAATTATTTTTTGCAAAATTTACTATAGAAAAGGCAATCCCTGACGCAATTAAAATTTGCGACATTAGAAAATTATTTTTTGAATAATTTACTGTAGAAAAGGCAATCCCTGGCGTATTTAAAATTTGCGACAGTAAAAAATTAATTTGTGAAAAATTTACTATAGAAAAGGCAATCCCTGGCGCAATTAAAATTTGCGACAGTAAAAAATTATTTTTTGCAAAATTTACTGTAGAAAAGGCAATCCCTGGCGCAATTAAAACTTGCGACAGTAAAAAATAATTTTTTGAAAAATTTACTGTAGAAAAGGCAATCCCTGGCGCAATTAAAATTTGCGACAGTAAAAAATTATTTTTTGAATAATTTACTATACAAAAGGCAATCCCTGGCGCAATTAAAATTTGCGACAGTAAAAAATTATTTTTTGAAAAATTTACTGTAGAAAAGGCAATCCCTGGCGGATTTAAAATTTCCGACAGTAAAAAATTAATTTTTGAAAAATTTACAATAGAAAAGGCAATCCCTGGCGCAATTAAAATTTGCGACAGTAAAAAATTATTTTTTGAAAAATTTACTATAGAAAAGGCAATCCCTGGCGTATTTAAAAAGTGCGACAGTAAAAAATTATTTTTTGAAAAATTTACTATAGAAAAGGCAATCCCTGGCGCAATTAAAATTTGCGACAGTAAAAAATTATTTTTTGAAAAATTTACTATAGAAAAGGCAATCCCAGGCGTATTTAAAATTTGCGACAGTAAAAAATTATTTTTTGAAAAATTTACTATAGAAAAGGCAATCCCTGGCGTAATTAAAATTTGCCACAGTAAAAAATTATTTTTTGAAAAATTTACTATAGAAAAGGCAATCCCTGGCGCAATTAAAATTTGCGACAGTAAAAAATTAATTCTTGAAAAATTTACTATAGAAAAGGCAATCCCTGGCGCAATTAAAATTTGCGACAGTAAAAAATTATTTTTTGCAAAATTTACTATAGAAAAGGCAATCCCTGGCGCAATTAAATTTTGCAAAAGTAAAAAATAATTTTTTGAAAAATTTACTGTAGAAAAGGCAATCCCTGGCGTAATTAAAATTTGCGACAGTAAAAAATGAGTTTTTGAAAAATTTACTATAGAAAAGGCAATCCCTGGCGTAATTAAAATTTGCGACAGTAAAAAATTAATTTGTGAAAAATTTACTGTAGAAAAGGCAATCCCTGGCGTAATTAAAATTTGCGACAGTAAAAAATTATTTTTTGAAGAATTTACTGTAGAAAAGGCAATCCCTGGCGCAATTAAAATTTGCGAGAGTAAAAAACTATTTTTTGAGAAATTTACTGTAGAAAAGGTAATCCCTGGCGGATTTAAAATTTGCGACAGTAAAAAATTAATTTTTGAAAAATTTACTATAGAAAAGGCAATCCCTGTCGCAATTAAAATTTGCGACAGTAAAAAATTAGTTTTTGAATAATTTACTGTAGAAAAGGCAATCCCTGGCGCAAATAAAATTTGCGACAGTAAAAAATTATTTTTTGAATAATTTACTATAGAAAAGGCAATCCCTAGCGCAATTAAAATTTGCGACAGTAAAAAATTATTTTTTGCAAAATTTACTATAGAAAAGGCAATCCCTGACGCAATTAAAATTTGCGACATTAGAAAATTATTTTTTGAATAATTTACTGTAGAAAAGGCAATCCCTGGCGTATTTAAAATTTGCGACAGTAAAAAATTAATTTGTGAAAAATTTACTATAGAAAAGGCAATCCCTGGCGCAATTAAAATTTGCGACAGTAAAAAATTATTTTTTGCAAAATTTACTGTAGAAAAGGCAATCCCTGGCGCAATTAAAACTTGCGACAGTAAAAAATAATTTTTTGAAAAATTTACTGTAGAAAAGGCAATCCCTGGCGCAATTAAAATTTGCGACAGTAAAAAATTATTTTTTGAAAAATTTACTGCAGAAAAGGCAATCCCTGGCGCAATTAAAATTTGCGACAGTAAAAAACTAATTTGTGAAAAATTTACTATAGAAAAGGCAATCCCTGGCGCAATTAAAATTTGCGACAGTAAAAAATTATTTTTTGAATAATTTACTATAGAAAAGGCAATCCCTGGCGGATTTAAAATTTGCGACAGTAAAAAATTATTTTTTGCAAAATTTACTGTAGAAAAGGCAATCCCTGGCGTAATTAAAATTTGCGACAGTAAAAAATTAGTTTTTGAAAAATTTACTATAGAAAAGGCAATCCCTGGCGTAATTAAAATTTGCGACAGTAAAAAATTAATTTGTGAAAAATTTACTGTAGAAAAGGCAATCCCTGGCGTAATTAAAATTTGCGACAGTAAAAAATTATTTTTTGAAGAATTTACTGTAGAAAAGGCAATCCCTGGCGCAATTAAAATTTGCGAGAGTAAAAAACTATTTTTTGAAAAATTTACTGTAGAAAAGGCAATCCCTGGCGGATTTAAAATTTGCGACAGTAAAAAATTAATTTTTGAAAAATTTACTATAGAAAAGGCAATCCCTGTCGCAATTAAAATTTGCGACAGTAAAAAATTAGTTTTTGAAAAATTTACTGCAGAAAAGGCAATCCCTGGCGTAATTAAAATTTGGGACAGTAAAAAATTAATTTGTGAAAAATTTACTGTAGAAAAGGCATTCCTTGGCCTAATTAAAATTTGCGACAGTAAAAAATTATTTTTTGAAAAATTTACTGTAGAAAAGGCAATCCCTGGCGCAATTAAAATTTGCTAGAGTAAAAAATTATTTTTTGAAAAATTTACTGTAGAAAAGGCAATCCCTGGCGTATTTAAAATTTGCGACAGTAAAAAATTATTTTTTGAAAAATTTACTATAGAAAAGGCAATCCCTGGCGTAATTAAAATTTGCCACAGTAAAAAATTATTTTTTGAAAAATTTACTATAGAAAAGGCAATCCCTGGCGCAATTAAAATTTGCGACAGTAAAAAATTAATTCTTGAAAAATTTACTATAGAAAAGGCAATCCCTGGCGCAATTAAATTTTGCAAAAGTAAAAAATTATTTTTTGAAAAATTTACTGTAGAAAAGGCAATCCCTGGCGTAATTAAAATTTGCGACAGTAAAAAATTAGTTTTTGAAAAATTTACTATAGAAAAGGCAATCCCTGGCGCAATTAATATTTGCGACAGTAAAAAATTATTTTTTGAAAAATTTATTGTAGAAAAGGCAATCCCTGGCGCAATTAAAATTTGCGACAGTAAAAAATTAATTCTTGAAAAATTTACTATAGAAAAGGCAATCCCTGGCGCAATTAATATTTGCGACAGTAAAAAATTATTTTTTGAAAAATTTATTGTAGAAAAGGCAATCCCTGGCGTATTTAAAATTTGCGACAGTAAAAAATTAATTTTTGAAAAATTTACTATAGAAAAGGCAATCCCTGGCGCAATTAATATTTGCGACAGTAAAAAAATATTTTTTGAAAAATTTATTGTAGAAAAGGCAATCCCTGGCGGATTTAAAATTTGCGACAGTAAAAAATTAATTTTTGAAAAATTTACTATAGAAAAGGCAATCCCTGGCGCAGTTAAAATTTGCGACAGTAAAAAATTAGTTTTTGAATAATTTACTGTAGAAAAGGCAATCACTGGCGGATTTAAAATTTGCGACAGTAAAAAATTAATTTGTGAAAAATTTACTATAGAAAAGGCAATCCCTGGCGCAATTAATATTTGCGACAGTAAAAAATTATTTTTTGAAAAATTTATTGTAGAAAAGGCAATCCCTGGCGCAATTAAAATTTGCGACAGTAAAAAATTAATTCTTGAAAAATTTACTATAGAAAAGGCAATCCCTGGCGCAATTAATATTTGCGACAGTAAAAAATTATTTTTTGAAAAATTTATTGTAGAAAAGGCAATCCCTGGCGTATTTAAAATTTGCGACAGTAAAAAATTAATTTTTGAAAAATTTACTATAGAAAAGGCAATCCCTGGCGCAATTAAAATTTGCGACAGTAAAAAATTAATTTTTGAAAAATTTACTATAGAAAAGGCAATCCCTGGCGCAATTAATATTTGCGACAGTAAAAAAATATTTTTTGAAAAATTTATTGTAGAAAAGGCAATCCCTGGCGGATTTAAAATTTGCGACAGTAAAAAATTAATTTTTGAAAAATTTACTATAGAAAAGGCAATCCCTGGCGCAATTAAAATTTGCGACAGTAAAAAATTAGTTTTTGAATAATTTACTGTAGAAAAGGCAATCCCTGGCGGATTTAAAATTTGCGACAGTAAAAAATTAATTTGTGAAAAATTTACTATAGAAAAGGCAATCCCTGGCGCAATTAATATTTGCGACAGTAAAAAATTATTTTTTTGAAAAATTTATTGTAGAAAAGGCAATCCCTGGCGCAATTAAAATTTGCGACAGTAAAAAATTAATCCTTGAAAAATTTACTATAGAAAAGGCAATCCCTGCGCAATTAATATTTGCGACAGTAAAAAATTATTTTTTGAAAAATTTATTGTAGAAAAGGCAATCCCTGGCGTATTTAAAATTTGCGACAGTAAAAAATTAATTTTGAAAAATTTACTATAGAAAAGGCAATCCCTGGCGCAATTAATATTTGCGACAGTAAAAAAATATTTTTTGAAAAATTTATTGTAGAAAAGGCAATCCCTGGCGGATTTAAAATTTGCGACAGTAAAAAATTATTTTTTGAAAAATTTACTGTAGAAAAGGCAATCCCTGGCGCAGTTAAAATTTGCGACAGTAAAAAATTATTTTTTGCAAAATTTACTATAGAAAAGACAATCCCTGACGCAATTAAAATTTGCGACAGTAGAAAATTATTTTTTGAGTAATTTACTGTAGAAAAGGCAATCCCTGGCGCAATTAAAATTTGCGACAGTTAAAAATTAGTTTTTGAAAAATTTTCTATAGAAAAGGCAATCCCTGGCAGATTTAAAATTTGCGACAGTAAAAAATTAACTTGTGAAAAATTTACTATAGAAAAGGCAATCCCTGGCGTATTTAAAATTTGCGACAGTAAAAAATTAATTTGTGAAAAATTTACTATAGAAAAGGCAATCCCTGGCGCAATTAAAATTTGCGACAGTAAAAATTTTTTTTTTTTTTAATTTACTGTAGAAAAGGCAATCCCTGGCGCAATTAAAACTTGCGACAGTAAAAAAATATTTTTTTGAAAAATTTACTGTAGAAAAGGCAATCCCTGGCGCAATTAAAATTTGGGGCAGTAAAAATTTTTTTTTGAAAAATTTACTGTAGAAAGGGCAATCCCTGGCGCAATTAAAATTTGCGACATTAAAAAATTATTTTTTGCAAAATTTACTGTAGAAAAGGCAATCCCTGGCGCAATTAAAATTTGCGACAGTAAAAAATTAGTTTTTGAAAAATTTACTGTAGAAAAGGCAATCAATGGCGTAATTAAAATTTGCGACTGTAAAAAATTAATTTGTGAAAAATTTACTGTAGAAAAGGCAATCCTTGGCGTAATTAAAATTTGCGACAGTAAAAAATTATTTTTTGAAAAATTTACTATAGAAAAGGCAATCCCTGGCGCAATTAAAATTTGCGAGAGTAAAAAATTATTTTTTGAAAAATTTACTGTAGAAAAGGCAATCCCTGGCGCAATTAAAATTTGCGACAGTAAAAAATTATTTTTTGAATAATTTACTATAGAAAAGGCAATCCCTGGCGCAATTAAAATTTGCGACAGTAAAAAAATATTTTTTGAAAAATTTACTGTAGAAAAGGCAATCCCTGGCGGATTTAAAATTTGCGACAGTAAAAAATTAATTTTTGAAAAATTTACTATAGAAAAGGCAATCCCTGGCGCAATTAAAATTTGCGAGAGTAAAAAATTAATTTCTGAATAATTTATTGTAGAAAAGGCCTGGCGCAATTAAAATTTGCGACAGTAAAATATTATTTTTTGAATAATTTACTATAGAAAAGGTAATCCCTGGCGCAATTAAAATTTGCGACAGTAAAAAATTATTTTTTGAAAAATTTACTGTAGAAAAGGCAATCCCTGGCGCAATTAAAATTTGCGAGAGTAAAAAATTATTTTTTGAAAAATTTACTGTAGAAAAGGCAATCCCTGGCGCAATTAAAATTTGCGACAGTAAAAAATAATTTTTTGAATAATTTACTATAGAAAAGGCAATCCCTGGCGCAATTAAAATTTGCGACAGTAAAAAATTATTTTTTGAAAAATTTACTGCAGAAAAGGCAATCCCTGGCGGATTTAAAATTTGCGACAGTAAAAAATTAATATTTGAAAAATTTACTATAGAAAAGGCAATCCCTGGCGCAATTAAAATTTGCGACAGTAAAAAATTAGTTTTTGAATAATTTACTGTATAAAAGGCCTGGTGCAATTAAAATTTCCGACAGTAAAAAATTATTTTTTGCAAAATTTACTATAGAAAAGGCAATCCCTGACGCAATTAAAATTTGCGAGAGTAAAAAATTATTTTTTGAAAAATTTACTGTAGAAAAGGCAATCCCTGGCGCAATTAAAATTTGCGACAGTAAAAAATTATTTTTTGAATAATTTACTATAGAAAAGGCAATCCCTGGCGCAATTAAAATTTGCGACAGTAAAAAAATATTTTTTGAAAAATTTACTGTAGAAAAGGCAATCCCTGGCGGATTTAAAATTTGCGACAGTAAAAAATTAATTGTTGAAAAATTTACTATAGAAAAGGCAATCCCTGGCGCAATTAAAATTTGCGAGAGTAAAAAATTAATTTCTGAATAATTTATTGTAGAAAAGGCCTGGCGCAATTAAAATTTGCGACAGTAAAATATTATTTTTTGAATAATTTACTATAGAAAAGGTAATCCCTGGCGCAATTAAAATTTGCGACAGTAAAAAATTATTTTTTGAAAAATTTACTGTAGAAAAGGCAATCCCTGGCGCAATTAAAATTTGCGAGAGTAAAAAATTATTTTTTGAAAAATTTACTGTAGAAAAGGCAATCCCTGGCGCAATTAAAATTTGCGACAGTAAAAAATAATTTTTTGAATAATTTACTATAGAAAAGGCAATCCCTGGCGCAATTAAAATTTGCGACAGTAAAAAATTATTTTTTGAAAAATTTACTGTAGAAAAGGCAATCCCTGGCGGATTTAAAATTTGCGACAGTAAAAAATTAATTTTTGAAAAATTTACTATAGAAAAGCCAATCCCTGGCGCAATTAAAATTTGCGACAGTAAAAAATTAGTTTTTGAATAATTTACTGTATAAAAGGCCTGGTGCAATTAAAATTTCCGACAGTAAAAAATTATTTTTTGCAAAATTTACTATAGAAAAGGCAATCCCTGACGCAATTAAAATTTGCGACAGTAGAAAATTATTTTTTGAATAATTTACTGTAGAAAAGGCAATCCCTGGCGCAGTTAAAATTTGCGACAGTAAAAAATTAGTTTTTGAAAAATTTACTATAGAAAAGGCAATCCCTGGCGGGTTTAAAATTTGCGAGAGTAAAAAATTAATTTGTGAAAAATTTACCATTGAAAAGGCAATCCCTGGCGCAATTAAAATTTGCGACAGTAAAAAATTATTTTTTGCAAAATTTACTGTAGAAAAGGCAATCCCTGGCGCAATTAAAACTTGCGACAGTAAAAAATAATTTTTTGAAAAATTTACTGTAGAAAAGGCAATCCCTGGCGCAATTAAAATTTGCGCCAGTAAAAAATTATTTTTTGAAAAATTTACTGTAGAAAAAGCAATCCCTGGCGCAATTAAAATTTGCAACAGTAAAAAATTAATTTGTGAAAAATTTACTGTAGAAAAGGCATTCCTTGGCGTAATTAAAATTTGCGACAGTAAAAAATTATTTTTTGAAAAATTTACTATAGAAAAGGCAATCCCTGGCGTTATTAAAATTTGCTAGAGTAAAAAATTATTTTTTGAAAAATTTACTGTAGAAAAGGCAATCCCTGGCGCAATTAAAATTTGCGACAGTAAAAAATTATTTTTTGAATAATTTACTATAGAAAAGGCAATCCCTGGCGCAATTAAAATTTGCGACAGTAAAAAATTATTTTTTGAAAAATTTACTGTAGAAAAGGCAATCCCTGGCGGATTTAAAATTTCCGACAGTAAAAAATTAATTTTTGAAAAATTTACAATAGAAAAGGCAATCCCTGGCGCAATTAAAATTTGCGACAGTAAAAAATTAGTTTTTGAATAATATACTGTAGAAAAGGCCTGGCGCAATTAAAATTTGCGACAGTAAAAAATTATTTTTTGAATAATTTACTATAGAAAAGGCAATCCCTGGCGCAATTAAAATTTGCGACAGTAAAAAATTATTTTTTGAAAAATTTACTATAGAAAAGGCAATCCCTGGCGTATTTAAAATTTGCGACAGTAAAAAATTATTTTTTGAAAAATTTACTATAGAAAAGGCAATCCCTGGCGCAATTAAAATTTGCGACAGTAAAAAATTATTTTTTGAAAAATTTACTATAGAAAAGGCAATCCCTGGCGTATTTAAAATTTGCGACAGTAAAAAATTATTTTTTGAAAAATTTACTATAGAAAAGGCAATCCCTGGCGTAATTAAAATTTGCCACAGTAAAAAATTATTTTTTGAAAAATTTACTATAGAAAAGGCAATCCCTGGCGCAATTAAAATTTGCGACAGTAAAAAATTAATTCTTGAAAAATTTACTATAGAAAAGGCAATCCCTGGCGCAATTAAAATTTGCGACAGTAAAAAATTATTTTTTGCAAAATTTACTATAGAAAAGGCAATCCCTGGCGCAATTAAATTTTGCAAAAGTAAAAAATTATTTTTTGAAAAATTTACTGTAGAAAAGGCAATCCCTGGCGTAATTAAAATTTGCGACAGTAAAAAATTAGTTTTTGAAAAATTTACTATAGAAAAGGCAATCCCTGGCGTAATTAAAATTTGCGACAGTAAAAAATTAATTTGTGAAAAATTTACTGTAGAAAAGGCAATCCCTGGCGTAATTAAAATTTGCGACAGTAAAAAATTATTTTTTGAAGAATTTACTGTAGAAAAGGCAATCCCTGGCGCAATTAAAATTTGCGAGAGTAAAAAACTATTTTTTGAGAAATTTACTGTAGAAAAGGCAATCCCTGGCGGATTTAAAATTTGCGACAGTAAAAAATTAATTTTTGAAAAATTTACTATAGAAAAGGCAATCCCTGTCGCAATTAAAATTTGCGACAGTAAAAAATTAGTTTTTGAATAATTTACTGTAGAAAAGGCAATCCCTGGCGGAAATAAAATTTGCGACAGTAAAAAATTATTTTTTGAATAATTTACTATAGAAAAGGCAATCCCTAGCGCAATTAAAATTTGCGACAGTAAAAAATTATTTTTTGCAAAATTTACTATAGAAAAGGCAATCCCTGACGCAATTAAAATTTGCGACAGTAGAAAATTATTTTTTGAATAATTTACTGTAGAAAAGGCAATCCCTGGCGTATTTAAAATTTGCGACAGTAAAAAATTAATTTGTGAAAAATTTACTATAGAAAAGGCAATCCCTGGCGCAATTAAAATTTGCCACAGTAAAAAATTATTTTTTGCAAAATTTACTGTAGAAAAGGCAATCCCTGGCGCAATTAAAACTTGCGACAGTAAAAAATAATTTTTTGAAAAATTTACTGTAGAAAAGGCAATCCCTGGCGCAATTAAAATTTGCGACAGTAAAAAATTATTTTTTGAAAAATTTACTGCAGAAAAGGCAATCCCTGGCGCAATTAAAATTTGCGACAGTAAAAAACTAATTTGTGAAAAATTTACTATAGAAAAGGCAATCCCTGGCGCAATTAAAATTTGCGACAGTAAAAAATTATTTTTTGAATAATTTACTATAGAAAAGGCAATCCCTGGCGGATTTAAAATTTGCGACAGTAAAAAATTATTTTTTGCAAAATTTACTGTAGAAAAGGCAATCCCTGGCGTAATTAAAATTTGCGACAGTAAAAAATTAGTTTTTGAAAAATTTACTATAGAAAAGGCAATCCCTGGCGTAATTAAAATTTGCGACAGTAAAAAATTAATTTGTGAAAAATTTACTGTAGAAAAGGCAATCCCTGGCGTAATTAAAATTTGCGACAGTAAAAAATTATTTTTTGAAGAATTTACTGTAGAAAAGGCAATCCCTGGCGCAATTAAAATTTGCGAGAGTAAAAAACTATTTTTTGAAAAATTTACTGTAGAAAAGACAATCCCTGGCGGATTTAAAATTTGCGACAGTAAAAAATTAATTTTGAAAAATTTACTATAGAAAAGGCAATCCCTGTCGCAATTAAAATTTGCGACAGTAAAAAATTAGTTTTTGAAAAATTTACTGCAGAAAAGGCAAACCCTGGCGTAATTAAAATTTGCGACAGTAAAAAATTAATTTGTGAAAAATTTACTGTAGAAAAGGCATTCCTTGGCCTAATTAAAATTTGCGACAGTAAAAAATTATTTTTTGAAAAATTTACTGTAGAAAAGGCAATCCCTGGCGCAATTAAAATTTGCTAGAGTAAAAAATTATTTTTTGAAAAATTTACTGTAGAAAAGGCAATCCCTGGCGCAATTAAAATTTGCGACAGTAAAAAATTATTTTTTGCAAAATTTACTATAGAAAAGGCAATCCCTGGCGCAATTAAAATTTGCGACAGTAAAAAATTATTTTTTGAAAAATTTACTGTAGAAAAGGCAATCCCTGGCGGATTTAAAATTTGCGACAGTAAAAATTAATTTTTGAAAAATTTACAATAGAAAAGGCAATCCCTGGCGCAATTAAAATTTACGACAGTAAAAAATTAGTTTTTGAATAATTTACTGTAGAAAAGGCCTGGCGCAATTAAAATTTGCGACAGTAAAAAATTATTTTTTGAATAATTTACTATAGAAAAGGCAATCCCTGGCGCAAATAAAATTTGCGACAGTAAAAAATTATTTTTTGAAAAATTTACTATAGAAAAGGCAATCCCTGGCGTATTTAAAATTTGCGACAGTAAAAAATAATTTTTTGAAAAATTTACTATAGAAAAGGCAATCCCTGGCGTAATTAAAATTTGCGACAGTAAAAAATTATTTTTTGAAAAATTTACTATAGAAAAGGCAATCCCTGGCGCAATTAAAATTTGCGACAGTAAAAAATTAATTCTTGAAAAATTTACTATAGGAAAGGCAATCCCTGGCGCAATTAAAATTTGCGACAGTAAAAAATTATTTTTTGCAAAATTTACTATAGAAAAGGCAATCCCTGGCGCAATTAAAATTTGCGACAGTAAAAAATTATTTTTTGAAAAATTTACTGTAGAAAAGGCAATCCCTGGCGGATTTAAAATTTGCGACAGTAAAAATTAATTTTTGAAAAATTTACAATAGAAAAGGCAATCCCTGGCGCAATTAAAATTTACGACAGTAAAAAATTAGTTTTTGAATAATTTACTGTAGAAAAGGCCTGGCGCAATTAAAATTTGCGACAGTAAAAAATTATTTTTTGAATAATTTACTATAGAAAAGGCAATCCCTGGCGCAAATAAAATTTGTCGCAAATTTGCGACAGTAAAAAATTATTTTTTGAAAAATTTACTATAGAAAAGGCAATCCCTGGCGTATTTAAAATTTGCGACAGTAAAAAATAATTTTTTGAAAAATTTACTATAGAAAAGGCAATCCCTGGCGTAATTAAAATTTGCGACAGTAAAAAATTATTTTTTGAAAAATTTACTATAGAAAAGGCAATCCCTGGCGCAATTAAAATTTGCGACAGTAAAAAATTAATTCTTGAAAAATTTACTATAGGAAAGGCAATCCCTGGCGCAATTAAAATTTGCGACAGTAAAAAATTATTTTTTGCAAAATTTACTATAGAAAAGGCAATCCCTGGCGCAATTACATTTTGCGACAGTAAAAATTTTTTTTTTTGAAAAATTTACTGTAGAAAAGGCAATCCCTGGCGTAATTAAAATTTGCAACAGTAAAAAATTAGTTTTTGAAAAATTTACTATAGAAAAGGCAATCCCTGGCGTAATTAAAATTTGCGACAGTAAAAAATTAATTTGTGAAAAATTTACTGTAGAAAAGGCAATCCCTGGCGTAATTAAAATTTGCGACAGTAAAAAATTATTTTTTGAAGAATTTACTGTAGAAAAGGCAATCCCTGGCGCAATTAAAATTTGCGAGAATAAAAAATTATTTTTTGAAAAATTTACTGTAGAAAAGGCAATCCCTGGCGCAATTAAAATTTGCGACAGTAAAAAATTATTTTTTGAATAATTTACTATAGAAAAGGCAATCCCTGGCGCAATTAATATTTGCGACAGTAAAAAATTATTTTTTGAAAAATTTATTGTAGAAAAGGCAATCCCTGGCGGATTTAAAATTTGCGACAGTAAAAAATTAATTTTTGAAAAATTTACTATAGAAAAGGCAATCCCTGGCGCAATTAAAATTTGCGACAGTAAAAAATTAGTTTTTGAATAATTTACTGTAGAAAAGGCAATCCCTGGCGCAGTTAAAATTTGCGACAGTAAAAAATTATTTTTTGAATAATTTACTATAGAAAAGGCAATCCCTGGCGCAATTAAAATTTTCGACAGTAAAAAATTATTTTTTGAAAAATTTACTGTAGAAAAGCAATCCCTGGCGTAATTAAAATTTGCGACAGTAAAAAATTAATTTGTGAAAAATTTACTATAGAAAAGGCAATCACTGGCGCAATTAAAATTTGCGACAGTAAAAAATTATTTTTTGAATAATTTACTATAGAAAATGCAATCCCTGGCGGATTTAAAATTTGCGACAATAAAAAATTAATTTGTGAAAAATTTACTATAGAAAAGGCAATCCCTGGCGTAATTAAAATTTTCGAAAGAAAAAATTATTTTTTGAAAAATTTACTGTAGAAAAGCAATCCCTGGCGCAATTAAAATTTGCGACAGTAAAAAATTATTTTTTGCAAAATTTACTATAGAAAAGGCAATCCCTGACGCAATTAAAATTTGCGACAGTAGAAAATTATTTTTTGAATAATTTACTGTTGAAAAGGCAATCCCTGGCGCGATTAAAATTTGCGACAGTAAAAAATTAGTTTTTGAAAAATTTACTATAGAAAAGGCAATCCATGGCGGATTTAAAATTTGCGACAGTAAAAACTTAATTTGTGAAAAATTTACTGTAGAAAAGGCAATCCCTGGCGCAATTAAAATTTGCGACAGTAAAAAATTAATTTGTGAAAAATTTAGTATAGAAAAGGCAATCCCTGGCGCAATTAAAATTTGCGATAGTAAAAAATTATTTTTTGAATAATTTACTATAGAAAAGGCAATCCCTGGCGGATTTAAAATTTGCGACAGTAAAAAATTATTTTTTGCAAAATTTACTGTAGAAAAGGCAATCCCTGGCGCAATTAAAATTTGCGACAGTAAAAAAATAGTTTTTGAAAAATTTACTGTAGAAAAGGCAATCCTAGGCGTAATTAAAATTTGCGACAGTAAAAAAATAATTTGTGAAAAATTTACTGTAGAAAAGGCAATCCTTGGCGTAATTAAAATTTGCGACAGTAAAAAATTATTTTTTGAAAAATTTACTGTAGAAAAGGCAATCCCTGGAGCAATTAAAATTTGCGCGAGTAAAAAATTATTTTTTGAAAAATTTACTGTAGAAAAGGCAATCCCTGGCGCAATTAGAATTTGCGACAGTAAAAAATTATTTTTTGAATAATTTACTATAGAAAAGGCAATCCCTGGCGCAATTAAAATTTGCGACAGTAAAAAATTATTTTTTGAAAAATTTACTGTAGAAAAGGCAATCCCTGGCGTATTTAAAATTTGCGACAGTAAAAAATTAATTTGTGCAAAAATTTACTATAGAAAAGGCAATCCCTGGCGCAATTAAAATTTGCGACAGTAAAAAATTATTTTTTGCAAAATTTACTGTAGAAAAGGCAATCCCTGGCGCAATTAAAACTTGCGACAGTAAAAAATTATTTTTTGAAAAATTTACTCTAGAAGAGGCAATCCCTGGCGCATTTAAAATTTGCGACAGTAAAAAATTATTTTTTGAAAAATTTCCTGTAGAAAAGGCAATCCCTGGCGCAATTAAAATTTGCGACAGTAAAAAATTATTTTTTGAATAATTTACTATAGAAAAGGCAATCCCTGGCGGATTTAAAATTTGCGACAGTAAAAAATTAAATTTTGAAAAATTTACTGTAGAAAAGGCAATCCCTGGCGCAATTAAAATTTGCGACAGTAGAAAATTATTTTTTGAAAAATTTACTATAGAAAAGGCAATCCCTGGCGTATTTAAAATTTGCGACAGTAAAAAATTATTTTTTGAAAAATTTACTATAGAAAAGGCAATCCCTGGCGTATTTAAAATTTGCGACAGTAAAAACTTATTTTTTGAAAAATTTACTATAGAAAAGGCAAACCCTGGCGCAATTAAAATTCGCGACAGTAAAAAATCAATTTTTGAAAAATTTACTATAGAAAAGGCAATCCCTGGCGCAATTAAAATTTGCGACAGTAAAAAATTATTTTTTGCAAAATACTATAGAAAAGGCAATCCCTGGCGCAATTAAAATTTGCGACAGTAAAAACTTATTTTCTGAAAAATTTACTGTAGAAAAGGCAATCCCTGGCGTAATTAAAATTTGCGACAGTAAAAAATTTACTGTAGAAAAGGCAATCCCTGGCGCAATTAAAATTTGCGACAGTAAAAAATTATTTCTTGAAAAATTTACTGTAGAAAAGGCAATCCCTGGCGTAATTAAACTTTGCGACAGTAAAAAATTAATTTGTGAAAAATTTACTATAGAAAAGGCAATCCTTGGCGTAATTAAAATTTTCGACAGTAAAAAATTATTTTTTGAAAAATTTACTGTAGAAAAGGCAATCCCTGGCGCAATTAAAATTTGCGACAGTAAAAAATTATTTTTTGCAAAATTTACTATAGAAAAGGCAATCCCTGGCGCAATTAAAATTTGCGACAGTAAAAAATTATTTTTTGAAAAATTTACTGTAGAAAAGGCAATCCCTGGCGCAATTAAAATTTGCGACAGTAAAAAATTAGTTTTTGAAAAATTTACTATAGAAAAGGCAATCCCTGGCGGATTTAAAATTTGCGACAGTAAAAAATTAATTTGTGAAAAATTTACTATAGAAAAGGCAATCCCTGGCGTATTTAAAATTTGCGACAGTAAAAAATTAATTTGTGAAAAATTTTCTATAGAAAAGGCAATCCCTGGCGCAATTAAAATTTGCGACAGTAAAAAATTATTTTTTGAATAATTTACTGTAGAAAAGGCCTGGCGCAATTAAAATTTTGCGACAGTAAAAAATTATTTTTTGAATAATTTACTATAGAAAAGGCAATCCCTGGCGCAATTAAAATTTGCGACAGTAAAAAATTATTTTTTGAAAAATTTACTGTAGAAAAGGCAATCCCTGGCGTAATTAAAATTTGTGACAGTAAAAAATTAATTTGTGAAAAATTTACTATAGAAAAGGCAATCCCTGGCGTAATTAAAATTTTCGACATTAAAAAATTATTTTTTGAAAAATTTACTGTAGAAAAGGCAATCCCTGGCGCAATTAAAATTTGCGACAGTAAAAATTATTTTTGCAAAATTTACTATAGAAAAGGCAATCTCTGACGCAATTAAAATTTGCGACAGTAAAAAATTATTTTTTGAAAAATTTACTATAGAAAAGGCAATCCCTGGCGGATTTAAAATTTGCGACAGTAAAAAATTAATTTGTGAAAACTTTAATATAGAAAAGGCAATCCCTGGCGCAATTAAAACTTGCGACAGTAAAAAATTATTTTTTGAAAAAATTACTGTAGAAAAGGCAATCCCTGGCGCAATTAAAATTTGCGACAGTAAAAAATTATTTTTTGAAAAATTTACTGTAGAAAAGGCAAACCCTGGCGCAATTAAAATTTGCGACAGTAAAAAATTAGTTTTTGAACAATTTACTGTAGAAAAGTCAATCCCTGGCGGATTTAAAATTTGCGACAGTAAAAAATTAATTTTTGAAAAATTTACTTTAGAAAAGGCAATCCCTGGCGCAATTAAAATTTGCGACAGTAAAAAATTATTTTTTGAATAACTTACTGTAGAAAAGGCCTGGCGCAATTAAAATTTGCGACAGTAAAAAATTATTTTTTGAATAATTTACTATAGAAGAGGCAATCCCTGGCGCAATTAAAATTTGCGACAGTAAAAAATTATTTTTTGAAAAATTTACTGTAGAAAAGGCAATCCCTGGCGTAATTAAAATTTGCGACAGTAAAAAATTAATTTGTGAAAAATTTACTATAAAAAAGGCAGCAATCCCTGGCGTAATTAAATTTTCGACAGTAAAAAATTATTTTTTGAAAAATCTTACTGTGAGTAAGAATTCTGTTTGCAATAATTTGCGACAGTAAAATGAAAATTATTTTTGCAAATTTACTATAGAAAAGGCAATCCCTGACGCAATTAAATTTGCGACAGTAAATTAGTTTGAATTTACTGTAGAAAGGCAATCCCTGGCGTAATTAAAATTTTCGACAGTAGAAAATTATTTTTTGAATAATTTACTGTAGAAAGGCAATCCCTGGCGCAATTAAAATTTGCGACAGTAAAAAATTAGTTTTTGAAAAATTTACTATAGAAAAGGCAATCCCTGGCGGATTTAAAATTTGCGACAGTAAAAAATTAATTTGTGAAAAATTTACTATAGAAAAGGCAATCCCTGGCGTATTTAAAATTTGCGACAGTAAAAAATTAATTTGTGCAAAAATTTACTATAGAAAAGGCAATCCCTGGCGCAATTAAAATTTGCGACAGTAAAAAATTGTTTTTTGCAAAATTTACTGTAGAAAAGGCAATCCCTGGCGCAATTAAAACTTGCGACATTAAAAAATTATTTTTTGAAAAATTTACTGTAGAAAAGGCAATCCCTGGCGCAATTAAAATTTGCGACAGTAAAAAATTATTTTTTGAAAAATTTACTGTAAATTTACTGTAGAAAAGGCAATCCCTGGCGCCAGTAAAATTTGCGACAGTAAAAAATTATTTTTTGAATAATTTACTATAGAAAAGTCAATCCCTGGCGGATTTAAAATTTGCGACAGTAAAAAATTAATTTTTGAAAAATTTACTATAGAAAAGGCAATACCTGGCGTAATTAAAATTTGCGACAGTAGAAAATTAATTTGTGAAAAATTTACTATAGAAAAGGCAATCCCTGGCGGATTTAAAATTTGCGACAGTAAAAAATTAAATTTTGAAAAAATTTACTGTAGAAAAGGCAATCCCTGGCGTAATTAAAATTTGCGATAGTAAAAAATCAATTTTTGAAAAATTTACTATAGAAAAGGCAATCCCTGGCGCAATTAAAATTTGCGACAATAAAAAATTATTTTTTGCAAAATATTATAGAAAAGGCAATCCCTGGCGCAATTAGCAATTTGCGACAGTAAAAAATTATTTTTTGAAAAATTTACTGTAGAAAAGGCAATCCCTGGCGGATTTAAAATTTGCGACAGTAAAAAATTAATTTGTGAAAACTTTAATATAGAAAAGGCAATCCCTGGCGCAATTAAAGCTTGCGACAGTAAAAAATTATTTTTTGAAAAAATTACTGTAGAAAAGGCAATCCCTGGCGCAATTAAAATGTGCGACAGTAAAAAATTATTTTTTGAAAAATTTACTGTAGAAAAGGCAAACCCTGGCGCAATTAAAATTTGCGACAGTAAAAAATTAGTTTTTGAACAATTTACTGTAGAAAAGGCAATCCCTGGCGGATTTAAAATTTGCGACAGTAAAAAATTAATTTTTGAAAAATTTACTTTAGAAAAGGCAATCCCTGGCGCAATTAAAATTTGCGACAGTAAAAAATTATTTTTTGAATAATTTACTGTAGAAAAGGCCTGGCGCAATTAAAATTTGCGACAGTAAAAAATTATTTTTTGAATAATTTACTATAGAAAAGGCAATCCCTGGCGCAATTAAAATTTGCGACAGTAAAAAATTATTTTTTGAAAAATTTACTGTAGAAAAGGCAATCCCTGGCGTAATTAAAATTTGCGACAGTAAAAAATTAATTTGTGAAAAATTTACTATAAAAAAGGCAATCCCTGGCGTAATTAAAATTTTCGACAGTAAAAAATTATTTTTTGAAAAATTTACTATAGAAAAGGCAATCCCTGGCGGATTTAAAGTTTGCGACAGTAAAAAATTAATTTGTGAAAAATTTACTATAGAAAAGGCAATCCCTGGCGTATTTAAAATTTGCGACAGTAAAAAATTAATTTGTGCAAAAATTTACTATAGAAAAGGCAATCCCTGGCGCAATTAAAATTTGCGACAGTAAAAAATTGTTTTTTGCAAAATTTACTGTAGAAAAGGCAATCCCTGGCGCAATTAAAACTTGCGACATTAAAAAATTTTTTTTTGAAAAATTTACTGTAGAAAAGGCAATCCCTGGCGCAATTAAAATTTGCGACAGTAAAAAATTATTTTTTGAAAAATTTACTGTAGAAAAGGCAATCCCTGGCGCCATTAAAATTTGCGACAGTAAAAAATTATTTTTTGAATAATTTACTATAGAAAAGTCAATCCCTGGCGGATTTAAAATTTGCGACAGTAAAAAATTAATTTTTGAAAAATTTACTATAGAAAAGGCAATACCTGGCGTAATTAAAATTTGCGACAGTAGAAAATTAATTTGTGAAAAATTTACTATAGAAAAGGCAATCCCTGGCGGATTTAAAATTTGCGACAGTAAAAAATTAAATTTTGAAAAAATTTACTGTAGAAAAGGCAATCCCTGGCGTAATTAAAATTTGCGACAGTAAAAAATCAATTTTTGAAAAATTTACTATAGAAAAGGCAATCCCTGGCGCAATTAAAATTTGCGACAATAAAAAATTATTTTTTGCAAAATATTATAGAAAAGGCACTCCCTGGCGCAATTAAAATTTGCGACAGTAAAAAATTATTTTTTGAAAAATTTACTGTAGAAAAGGCAATCCCTGGCGTAATTAAAATTTGCGACAGTAAAAAATTAATTTGTGAAAATTTTACTATAGAAAAGGCAATCCCTGGCGTAATTAAAATTTTCGACAGTAAAAAATTATTTTTTGAAAAATTTACTGTAGAAAAGGCAATCCCTGGCGCAATTAAAATTTGCGACAGTAAAAATTATTTTTTGCAAAATTTACTATAGAAAAGGCAATCCCTGGAGCAATTAAAATTTGCGACAGTAAAAAAATATTTTTTGAAAAATTTACTGTAGAAAAGGCAATCCCTGGCGGATTTAAAATTTGCGACAGTAAAAAATTAATTTTTGAAAAATTTACTATAGAAAAGGCAATCCCTGGCGCAATTAAAATTTGCGACAGTAAAAAATTAGTTTTTGAATAATTTACTGTAGAAAAGGCCTGGCGCTATTAAAATTTGCGACAGTAAAAAATTATTTTTTGAATAATTTACTAAAGAAAAGGCAATCCCTGGCGCAATTAAAATTTGCGACAGTAAAAAATTATTTTTTTGAAAAATTTACTGTAGAAAAGGCAATCCTGGCGTAATTAAAATTTGCGACAGTAAAAAATTAATTTGTGAAAAATTTATTATAGGAAAGGCAATCCCTGGCGTAATTAAAATTGCGACAGTAAAAAATTAGTTTTTGAAAAATTTACTGTAGAAAAGGCAATCCCTGGCGTAATTAAAATTTGCGACAGTAAAAAATTAGTTTTTGAACAATTTACTGTAGAAAAGGCAATCCCTGGCGGATTTAAAATTTGCGACAGTAAAAAATTAATTTTTGAAAAATTTACTATAGAAAAGGCAATCCCTGGCGTAATTAAAATTTGCGACAGTAAAAAATTAGTTTTTGAACAATTTACTGTAGAAAAGGCAATCCCTGGCGGATTTAAAATTTGCGACAGTAAAAAATTAATTTTTGAAAAATTTACTTTAGAAAAGGCAATCCTGGCGCAATTAAAATTTGCGACAGTAAAAAATTATTTTTTGAATAATTTACTGTAGAAAAGGCCTGGCGCAATTAAAATTTGCGACAGTAAAAAATTATTTTTTGAATAATTTACTATAGAAGAGGCAATCCCTGGCGCAATTAAAATTTGCGACAGTAAAAAATTATTTTTTGAAAAATTTACTGTAGAAAAGGCAATCCCTGGCGTAATTAAAATTTGCGACAGTAAAAAAATTACTTTGTGAAAAATTTACTATAAAAAAGGCAATCCCTGGCGTAATTAAAATTTTCGACAGTAAAAAATTATTTTTTGAAAAATTTACTGTAGTAAAGGCAATACCTGGCGCAATTAAAATTTGCGACAGTAAAAAATTATTTTTTGCAAAATTTACTATAGAAAAGGCAATCCCTGACGCAATTAAAATTTGCGACAGTAAAAAATTAGTTTTTGAATAATTTACTGTAGAAAAGGCGTAATTAAAATTTTCGACAGTAGAAAATTATTTTTTGAATAATTTACTGTAGAAAAGGCAATCCCTGGCGCAATTAAAATTTGCGACAGTAAAAAATTAGTTTTTGAAAAATTTACTATAGAAAAGGCAATCCCTGGCGGATTTAAAATTTGCGACAGTAAAAAATTAATTTGTGAAAAATTTACTATAGAAAAGGCAATCCCTGGCGTATTTAAAATTTGCGACAGTAAAAAATTAATTTGTGCAAAAATTTACTATAGAAAAGGCAATCCCTGGCGCAATTAAAATTTGCGACAGTAAAAAATTGTTTTTTGCAAAATTTACTGTAGAAAAGGCAATCCCTGGCGCAATTAAAACTTGCGACATTAAAAATTATTTTTTGAAAAATTTACTGTAGAAAAGGCAATCCCTGGCGCAATTAAAATTTGCGACAGTAAAAAATTATTTTTTGAAAAATTTACTGTAGAAAAGGCAATCCCTGGCGCCATTAAAATTTGCGACAGTAAAAAATTATTTTTTGAATAATTTACAATAGAAAAGTCAATCCCTGGCGGATTTAAAATTTGCGACAGTAAAAAATTAATTTTTGAAAAATTTACTATAGAAAAGGCAATACCTGGCGTAATTAAAATTTGCGACAGTAGAAAATTAATTTGTGAAAAATTTACTATAGAAAAGGCAATCCCTGGCGGATTTAAAATTTGCGACAGTAAAAAATTAAATTTTGAAAAAATTTACTGTAGAAAAGGCAATCCCTGGCGTAATTAAAATTTGCGACAGTAAAAAATCAATTTTTGAAAAATTTACTATAGAAAAGGCAATCCCTGGCGCAATTAAAATTTGCGACAATAAAAAATTATTTTTTGCAAAATATTATAGAAAAGGCAATCCCTGGCGCAATTAAAATTTGCGACAGTAAAAAATTATTTTTTGAAAAATTTACTGTAGAAAAGGCAATCCCTGGCGTAATTAAAATTTGCGACAGTAAAAAATTAGTTTTTGAAAAATTTACTGTAGAAAAGGCAATCCCTGGCGCAATTACAATTTGCGACAGTAAAAAATTATTTTTGGAAAAATTTACTGTATAAAGGGCAATCCCTGGCGTAATTAAAATTTGCGACAGTAAAAAATTAATTTGTGAAAATTTTACTATAGAAAAGGCAATCCCTGGCGTAATTAAAATTTTCGACAGTAAAAAATTATTTTTTGCAAAATTTACTATAGAAAAGGCAATACCTGGAGCAATTAAAATTTGCGACAGTAAAAAATTAATTTGTGAAAATTTATTATAGGAAAAGCAATCCCTGGCGGATTTAAAATTTGCGACAGTAAAAAATTATTTTTTGAAAAATTTACTATAGAAAATGCAAGCCCTGGCGCAATTAAAATTTGCGACAGTAAAAAATTATTTTTTGATAAATTTACTATAGAAAAGGCAATCCCTGGCGCAATTAAAATTTGCGACAATAGAAAATTATTTTTTGAATAATTTACTGTAGAAATGGCAATCCCTGGCGCAATTAAAATTTGCGACAGTAAAAAATTACTTTTTGAAAAATTTACTATAGAAAAGGCAATCCCTGGCGGATTTAAAATTTGCGACAGTAAAAAATTAATTTGTGAAAAATTTACTATAGAAAAGGCAATCCCTGGCGTATTTAAAATTTGCGACAGTAAAAAATTAATTCGTGCAAAAATTTACTATAGAAAAGGCAATCCCTGGCGCAATTAAAATTTGCGACAGTAAAAAATTATTTTTTGCAAAATTTACTGTAGAAAAGGCAATCCCTGGCGCAATTAAAACTTGCGACAGTAAAAAATTATTTTTTGAAAAATTTACTGTAGAAAAGGCAATCTCTGGCGCAATTAAAATTTGCGACAGTAAAAAATTATTTTTTGAAAAATTTACTGTAGAAAAGGCAATCCCTGGCGCAATTAAAATTTGCGACAGTAAAAAATTATTTTTTGAATAATTTACTATAGAAAAGGCAATCCCTGGCGGATTTAAAATTTGCGACAGTAAAAAATTAATTTTTGAAAAATTTACTATAGAAAAGGCAATACCTGGCGTAATTAAAATTTGCGACAGTAGAAAATTAATTTGTGAAAAATTTACTATAGAAAAGGCAATCCCTGGCGGATTTAAAATTTGCGACAGTAAAAAATTAAATTTTGAAAAATTTACTGTAGAAAAGGCAATCCCTGGCGCAATTAAAATTTGCGACAGTAAAAAATTATTTTTTGAAAAATTTACTATAGAAAGGGCAATCCCTGGCGTATTTAAAACTTGCGACAGTAAAAAATTATTTTTTGAAAAATTTACTGTAGAAAAGGCAATCCCTGGCGCAATTAAAATTTGCGACAGTAAAAAATTATTTTTTGAAAAATTTACTGTAGAAAAGGCAATCCCTGGCGCAATTAAAATTTGCGACAGTAAAAAATTATTTTTTGAATAATTTACTATAGAAAAGGCAATCCCTGGCGGATTTAAAATTTGCGACAGTAAAAAATTAAATTTTGAAAAATTTACTATAGAAAAGGCAATACCTGGCGTAATTAAAATTTGCGACAGTAGAAGATTAATTTGTGAAAAATTTACTATAGAAAAGGCAATCCCTGGCGTATTTAAAATTTGCGACAGTAAAAAATTAATTTGTGAAAAATTTACTGTAGAAAAGGCAATCCCTGGCGCAATTAAAATTTGCGACAGTAAAAAATTATTTTTTGAAAAGTTTACTGTAGAAAAGGCAATCCCTGGCGCAAATAAAATTTGCGACAGTAAAAAATTATTTTTTGAATAATTTACTATACAAAAGGCAATCCCTGGCGCAATTAAAATTTGCGACAGTAAAAAATTATTTTTTGAAAAATTTACTGTAGAAAAGGCAATCCCTGGCGTAAATAAAATTTGCGACAGTAAAAAATTAATTTGTGAAAAATTTACTATAGAAAAGGCAATCCCTGGCGCAATTAAAATTTGCGACAGTAAAAACTTATTTTTTGCAAAATACTATAGAAAAGGCAATCCCTGTCGCAATTAA